>PVKH010010310.1:0-18323 GCA_004027955.1 Chaetophractus vellerosus | reverse complement strand
ATGGAGGACTGCTGCCCGCGAAACATGGAGCGGAGCCCCCTGTGGAAACGGAATGGAGCCACCCTGGAACGGAACGAGCCACCGCCGTGGAGGGCCGACTCAGCGCGTCGCCGCGGGGACGGGGGGAGACAAGAAGCAGACATAGAAAAAACACAGAAGAATGGACACACAGCAAGAGCAAGCAGAAAGTGGGGGGGGGGGATATGTAATAAATAATAAATAAATCTTTAAAAAAAAAAAAATAAGAACAAGTTTAAAATATTCACAGATAAACAGAAAGTGAAAGAGTTCACCAAGAAAAGACCTTACTAAAGGAAGTTCTGTAGCTTGATAAGAAAAGACAGTAGAGAATGGCTTGTAGTAGTGTGAAGAAATGAAAATATTCTGTAAGTGTAACTTAAAGGGTAAATGCAAAACCCAACAGTACTGTGTCTGTAATATACAACTCTACTCTTTAATTTCTATCAGAATCAGAATAGAATTGAACAGGAAAAAGGCACATATCCAGATAACATACATGCAAAATATAAAGAGGTAAAGTGGGACAAAAACAACAAAAGAGGGAAACCAGAAGGATATGGGAGCAGAAAAAGTGTATGCTATTGAAAACAAGTTGGTGTCCTTTCAAATTAATAGGTTATAAATATAGGTTGTGTAATATAATTCCCAGAGTAACCACAAAGAAAGTATTTAGAAAACATAAAGAACAAAAATGAGAAAGGCATCAATCTGATACAATGCAAAATATAACTGTATAGAAAAGGAGGTGCCAGTAAAAGAAAAGACAGACAAAAAAACATAGGGCATAGAAAGCAAAGGACATAATGGATGAAGTAAGTATGGCATTTACAGAAATTACACAGAATTTTAATGGCTTCAACTCCCAATCAAAAGACAGAGATTGACAGATTGAATAAAACAGCATGATCCAACCAAATGTTGTTTAAAAGACTCATCTTATACCAAACAAGACAAATTGGTTGAAAATGAAAGGATGGAAAAAAAGATATTCAAAGCAAATATTAACCAAAAAAAGCTGGGGTAGTTATTCTAATATCAGATAAAATAAACTTTATTCTATATAAGACAAAGAGGGAGACTGTATATTACTAGAAGAAACAACCCATGAAGAAGAAATAACCATCATAAATAATTATGCAACTAGCCATGATGCCTCAAAATACATGAAACACTGGCAAAACTGAAAGGAGAAAGAGATGTCTCTACAATAAGAGTTGGACACTTCAATACACAGCTCTTATCAATAGATAGAACAGCTAGATGAAAGATGAATAATGAAACAGAGAACTTTAACAATATGATAAATGAACTAGATGTAATAGACATATATACAACATTGCATCCCAAAACAGCAGAATATACATTCTTCTCTAGTGCATGTGGGACATTCACCATGATAGACCATAAAACAAGGCTCAATAATTTTTAAAAGATGGAAATTATACAAACCACCTTCTCTGAACATAATGGAATGCAGCTGGCAATCAATAAAAGGCAGAGAACTGGAAAATCCACAAATATATGTGCAATGGTTTGACAGTTTTATGTAATTATGAATTCCAAAAATATAAATTGAATCATGCTTGTAGACTGATCTCTTAATCTGGGCATGATTGGGGCGTTAACTGCCACATCAGTGGGATGTTGAGCCCCACCCCTCGGTGGGTGTGGTCTCAAGTATAAAAGGCTAGACAAAAGACAGAGTTTGGAGAAGCAGATTTGAGAAGCAGTTCTGATGTTGGAGAGGAGCTCTCCAGGAAAAGACAAGTGAGCCGTTCGCCCAATAGTCTACAGGTGGCATTGTGGAGAGACGCAAAAGCGTAGAGAGCCTCATGGTCTACAGCTGAACTTGTGGAGGAAACAGAAGCTAAGCCTGGAGGGAAACACAGCCCTGGGAACAGAGGAACCCAGAAACCTGAACACTGGAGACATCGGCAGCTGTCTTGTCCAACACGTGGACTTTGGTGAGGGAAGACATTTATGCTTTGTGGACTGGTAACTATAAGCTTCTACCCCAAATAAATACCCTTTATAAAGACTGACCAGTTGTTGGTATATTTCAAAAGGCACCCCTGTGGCTGACTAATACAATATGGAAGTTAAATAACACACTAAAACAGTCAGTGGTTCAAAGAAGAAATCACGAGGGAAATCAGTAAATATCTTAAGATGAATGAAATCGAGAAAACAACACATGAACTTATGAGATGCAGCTATGGCTCTGTTGACAGGGAAATTTGTGGCCCTAAATACCTACAATAAAAGAAAAAGAAAGAGTTAAATCTAAGACCTAACTGCACTCCCGGAGGAACTAGAAAAAGAACAGCAAACTAAACCGAAAGAAAACAGAAGAAAAGAAATAAATATTAGAACAGATATAAATGGAGTTGAGAGTTAACAAACTGTAGAGAGCTTTAAGAAAATCAAAAGTTAGTTCTTTGAAAAGACCTATAAAAATGACAAACCCTTAGCTAGACTGACATAGAAAAAAGAGAGAACACATGAATAAAATAAAATAAAAAAATGAGAAGGGGGCATTACTACTGACCCTACACACAAAAGAAAAGGATGATAGGAGGACATTATGAACAACTATATGCCAACATATTAAATATCCTAGATGAAATGGATAAATTCCTAAAAACACACAAATAGCCTCCACTGATTCTAGAAGACATCGAAGCTCTCAACAGGCCAATTACAAGTAAATAGAAGTTATACAAAACCTCCCAACAAAGAAAACCCCAGGACTAGATGGCTTCACAGTTGATTCCACACACCATAACAAGAAGAATTAATAACAATCCTGCTCAAACTATACTTAATACCAAAGCCAAATAAATATATTATAAGAAAAAAAAATTACAGGCCAATTTCCTCTTATGAATATAGATCCAAATATCCTCAACAAAATACTTGCAAATCAAATCCAATAGTACATTAAAAGAATTATATACCATAATCAAATGGGTTTTCTCCCAGGTATGCAAAGGTGGTTCAACATAAGAAAATGAATTAATGCAATACAAATTACCAAAATGAAGGGGGAGTAAAACATATGATCATCTCAACTGATGCAGAAAAGGCATGTGACAAAATACAGCATTCTTTCTTTATAAAAATAATTTGGGCTGCCATGGACAGGGCAAAAGCCGCCATGGGCAGGCAGGTCGCCCACGAATGGAGCGCAGCCAGCCACCCGTGAAATGAAGCAGAGCTGCCGTGAATAGAAGCAGAAGCTGCCCACAAGCGGGGAAAGCCGCGCCTGCACAGAGACCAGTCTCGGCGTGTCGCCGCAGTAGGGGGGAGGGGAGATATGTAATAAAATAAATAAATCTTAAATAATAATAATAATAATAATAATTTGGAAGCTAGGAATTGAATGAAACTTCCTCAACATGATAAAAAGCATATATGAACAACTTGCAGCTAACATCATACTAAATGGTGAAAAACTGAAAGCTATCCCTCTAAGATCTGGAACAAGACAAGGATGCCCACTGTCACCATTTTTATTCAACAATATATTAGAAGTTCTTGCTAGAGCAGTTGGGCAAAAAAAAAGTAATAAAAGTAATAAAAGTCAAGAAAATTGGAAATGAAATAGTAAATCTTTCGTTATTTGAAGATGGTATGATCCTATACATAGAACATCTGCCAAAGTTGATGTATTATTAAAGCAAGTAAGCGAATTCAGCAAAGTGATGGAGTACAAGATCAAAACTAAAAAATCAGTAATGTTTGTATACACTAGTAATGAGTAATCTAAGGAGGAAATGAAGAAAAACATTCCCTATGCATAAGCACGTAAAAGAATCAACTATCTGGGAATAAATTTAATCAAGTATGTAAAGGATTTGTATACAAAAAACTACAAAAAAAAATTGTTAAAAGAAATCAAAGAAGACCTACATAAATGGATGGGCATTTTGAGAGAATGGACTGAGAGACTAAATATTGTTATGATATCAATACTATGCAAAATGATTTCCAGATTCAAAGCAATTACAATAAATATTTCAACAGCATTTTTTACTGAAATGGGAAAGTGGGTTATCAAATTCATTTAGAAGGGTAAGATGCCAGAATAGCCAAAACCATCCTTAAAAAGATGAACAAAGCTAGAAAAAACAAATTTCCTTACTTTAAAGCTTATTACAAAGCTACATGGTCAAAACAGCATAGTATTGACATGAGGATATATACATTGACCAATGGAATTGAATTGGGAGAGAATAAATAAACTTTCATATGTATGACCCATTGCTTTTTGATAGGGCTGCCAAGTCCACGCAATTTAGAAAGAAGAGTCTCTTCAATAATGGTGTTGGGGGAACTGGATATCCAACAGAAATGAAAGAGGACCCCTATCTCACAGTATTTACAAAATAAACTCAGAGTGGATCAAAGACCTATGTAAAAGAAACATGGTTATAAAACTCCCAGAAAAAAATATAAGGCCACATCTTCAGAAACTTGTGTTAGTAAATGGCTTCTTGGACTTTACACCCAAAGCACAAGTAACAAAAGAAAAAATATATAAACAGAACTTCATCAAAATGTAAAACTTCTGTGCATCAAAGAACTTTTTCACAAAAATGAAAAGACAACATACTCAAAAGGGAAGACAACTTGAAACTGCATATCTGATAAGGACTTAATATCCAGAATATATAAAGAGATCTTCTAACTCAACAATAAAAGACAAACAACTCAATTAGTGAATGAGCAAAAGACTTGTATAGACATTTCTTCAAATAGGATATACAAATGGCTAAAAAGCACATGAAAAAATACTCAACATCACTAGCTATAAGGGAAATGCAAATCAAAACCATATTGAGATACCATTTCACATCCATTAGAATGACTACTATTAAATAAACAGAAAATTACAAGTGTTGGAGAGCATGTATAGAATAGGAACACTCATTCACTGCTGCTGGGAATGTAAAATGTTGCAGCTGCTGTGGAAGATACTTTGGCAGTTCCTCACACATGAAGTATAGAATTACCGTATCATCCGGCAGTCCCTCTACTAGGAATATACCCAAAATAATTGCAAGCAGGGACTCGAACAGATATTTGCATACTGATGTTCATAGCAGCATTATTCACAATTTCCAAAATATGGAAGCAAATCAAGTGTCCATAAACTGATGAATGGAAAAACAATAGAAGCACTCCCTGCCTAGAGGAGGCTGCACCAAATCTCGATAAGTATTTCTGCCCTTCTCTCCCATTACTCAGAAAGCTCTGTTCTTTCCCCCTATTTCCCAATAAATTCTTTTTACTGGACTAAAAAGCAAAAAGCAAAAAGGAAAACAAAAGAATATTATTCAGCCACAAAAAAGTAAATAGGAAAGAAGACCTGATACATGCAATGACATGGATGAAACTTGAAGACTTTATGCTGAGTGAAATAAGCCAAACATAAAAGGACATACATTGTATTATTTCACTGATATGAATTGGATTAGTCAGGATTCTCTAGGGAAACAGAATCAACAGGACATATCTGTATTAAGTATGAGATTTTGACCATGGGGATGCACAAGTCCAGGTTCCACAGGCAGGCTGCAAACCAGGGGCTCCCATGAAAGTCCAGTGAAGGTCCTTGATGAGTTTCTAGGATATGTTGGCTTTCCAAAGATGAGCTGGGAAATTCTCTCTGAATGCTAAAATAACTTCCCCATTTAAGGCATTCAACTGATTGGATAAAGCATCACTCATTCCTGATGGCACTCTCCCTGGTTGATGCAGATGTAATCATCCACCTATGTAGTGAACTCACCAATGACTAAAGTCCATAAATGTCTTTGCATTACATTTAATTGACCAAACAACTGGGCACAGTTCCCTTGCTGAGTTGACATATTAGCCTAACCATCACAGTCCACCCCTTGTCAACTCGGCAACCACACACATTACCTTAAACCATACTTAGTCTCTAAGTAAAAACAATAGCAGGCATGCATATATATGTTGCCACTTAACAATGTTCAACTCCCCTGCATACAACCAGAAACACATTAATTCCCTACAGAATAGGGTGCAAGTCCTTGGGTAATATTCACTCTTAAACTTGACATCCTTAAATATTATGGCACAAAACTAATAAAACTTGTCATATGACATAGGAAAATGTTGGGGAATAAAGCAAAGAAATTTGCTTTATGTACATATACACTCATACTCATAATGAAACAAAGAAGAAAGATTCATGACTATTACCCTCCTTTCTATAAATGGTTACATGGACAAAGTTCATATTTATCACTACCTTCTTCTGCTCGTTCCATTCCACGTTCCCGTTACCCTCAGCAAGGACTTCAGCTGGCCATGGTTCTTTGCCTGGTGGGGTGACCCAAACTTTCATTCCTGAAGATTCGGGGCCATTGTTAGTCCTGCTTGAATTGGGCTGTTGGAATTTTCCATTGGCATTATTCACATGGCATGGCAGTACTAGGAGATGCCCTAGAGGATCTCCTGTATTCCCAGTGGGCAAACTTTGAGCAGTGCACCTGGTTGTTCATTTAGCTTGTTGTTCACCTACCCTCAGTATGTAGATGCAGTCCTATTTCCCTTTGATAATCAGGATTAATTACCGCAGCCCATACAGCAATTTCCTTCTTTGCCTGTTGATTCAGAGGTAAGAAGAGCCCAATTTGGCCAGGTGGCAGTATTCAATTCCAGTTCAATGGACTCATAGTTGTGTTTTCTGGTGGCAGCACTCTTCCTTTTGGGACTAAGACCTGTAGATCAGCAGAGCTTAGGGTTCCAGGGACAGGAATCAAAAATTTTCCTACTGAGTCACTAGGGGTAATAGGGAGTGATGATACTCACATTTCTACTCCTTGATTCCTGCACCCATGAATCCTGGTTATGGGTGAGAGAGCACCATAGAGTGGACACTGATTTAGAGCATGCACAGCCTCTTGGAGAACATTGTTCCAGCCCTGCAAGGTATTGCCACTGTATTAGTCAGCCAAAGTGGTGCCTTTGCAAATATACCAATAATTGGTTGGTCTTTATAAAGGGTATTTATTTGGGGTAGAAACTTAGTTACCAGGCCACAAAGCATAAGTTTCTTCCCTCACCAAAGTCTACATGTTGGAGCAAAACAGCAGCCAAAGTTTGCCAGGGTTCAGGCTTTTGGGGTTCCTCTCTTCTCAGGGCTGCAGCTGTAGACTCTCAGGTGAATGGCTCACTTGTCTTCTCCTGGGGTGTCATCTCCAACATCAGAACTGCTCCTCAAACCTGCTTCTTAAATCTGCTCCCTCTGTCTTTGGCCTTGCCTTTTATACTTGAGACCACACCCACCGAGAGGCGGGGCTCAAGGACCTACTGACGTGGCCCAGTCAACACCCTAATCATAACCCAATCATGCCCAGATGAACAGATCAGTTTACAAGCATGATTCAATATGGATTTTTGGAATTCATAATTACATCAAACCGTAACAGCCACCTAGTTGGTGCTGTAACTGAGTATACAAAAGGCCTTTCCACTGTTCTATCAATCCAGCTGTTTCAGGGTGATAGGGAACATGGTAAGACTAGTGAATTATATGGGTACATGTCAACTCCTACACATCATTTCCAATGAAATGGGTTCCTTGATCAGAAACAATGCTGTATGGAATGCCATGGCAGTAGACAAAATATTTGGTAAGTCCACGGATGGTAGTTTTGGAAGAAGCATTGCAGGAAATGCAAACCCATATCCGGAGTATGTGTCTATTCCAGTTAAAACAAATCACTTCCTTTTCCATGGTGGAAGTGGTCCAATGTAGTCAACCTGCCACCAGGTAGCAGGCTGATCACATCCGGGAATGGTGCCATATTGGGGATTGATTCTGGGACTCTGCTGCTGGCAGATTGGGCACTTAGCAGTGGCTGTAGCAAAGTCAGCCTTGATGAGTCGAAGTCCATGTTGCTGAGCCCATACATGACCTCCATCCTTACCTCTATGGCCACTTCGTTCATGAGCCCATTGGGCAATGACAGGAACAGCTAGAGAAAGAGGCTAAGCATTATCCACTGAGTGGGTCATCTTATCCACTTGATTATTAAAATCTTCTTCTGCTGAAGTCACCCTCAGGTGAGCATAAATGTGGGACACAAATATTTTCATGTTTTTTGCCAACTCAGAAAATCTATCCACATATCTCTTCCCCAGACCTCTTTGTCACCAATTTTCCAATCATGTTTCTTCAAAGTTCCTGAACATCCAGCCAAACCTTTGGGAACAGCCCATGAATCAGTGTACAAATGCACACCTGGCCATTTCTTCCTCCAAGCAAAATGTACAACCAGGTGCAATGCTCGAAGTTCACCCACTGGAGGATTTGCGCTCACAAATATCCTTCATGTAATCCTTATAAAAAGACTGTGATGATGCAGCTGTCCACTTTCATATGGTACCTGCATATTGTGCAGAACCATCTGTAAACCAGGCCTTAGTTTTCTCTTTCTCAGTGAACTGATTGTAAGGGACTCCCCAAGAGGCCAAAGCTGTGGGCTGGGAAAGAAAAGGTAACATGGTAGGGGTGGTGGCCATGGGCATTTGGGCCACTTCCTCATGTAGTTTACTTGTGCCTTCAGGGACAGCTCGAGCCCTATTTCATATATACCACTTCCACTTTACTATGGAATGCTGCTGTGCCCACCCAAATTTATGGTTTTGTGGGTCAGACAATACCCAGTTCATGATAGGCAACTGAGGTCTCATGGTAACTTGATGGCCCATGGTTAAGTGTTCAGTCACTACTAAGGCTCAGTAGCAGGCCATAAGCTGTTTCTCAAAAGGAGAGTACTTATCTGCAGAGGATGACAAGGCTTTGCTCCAAAATCCTAAAAGTCTGCTTTGTGATCCTCCTTAGGGGCCTGCCAAAGGCTCCAGATACCATCTTTATTTGCCACTGAAACTTCCAGCACCATTGCATCTACTGGATCATATGGCCCAAGTGGTAGTGCAGCTTGAATAGCAGTCAAGAAGCCTCCTCTTGTTCCAGTCTCCAATCAAAATTAGCAGCTTTTCTGGTCACTCAGTAAATGGGCCAGCGTAGCACACCCAAATGAGGAATGTGTTGTTTCCAAAATCCAAAGAGACCAACTAATCACTGTACCTCATTTTTGGTCGTAGGAGGGTCAGATGCAACAGCTTATCCTTCACTTTAGAAGGGATATCGTGACATGCCCCACAACACTGGACACCTAGAAATTTCACTGAGGTGGAAGGACCCTGTATTTTTGTTGGATTTATCTCCCACCCACTCTCAAGCAAATGCCTTACCAATAAGGGTAGAGTCTTTGCTACTTCTTGGTCACTAGATCCTATCAACATGATATCATCAATATAATGGACCAGTGTGATGTTTATGGGAGGGACAGATGATCTAGGTCCCTGTGGACAATATTATGACATAGAACTGGAGTGTTGACATAGCTCTGAGGCAGGACAGTAAAGGTATACTGCTAGCCTTGCCAGCTGAAAGCAAACTGTTTCTGGTGGTCCTTACTAATTGCAACTGAGAAAAAAGTGTTTGCCAGATCAACAATTGCATACAAGGCACCAGAGGATGTGCTGATTTTCTCAAGCAGTGGTACCATATCTGGGATAGCAGCTGCATTTGGAGTCACCACCTGGTTAAGCTTATGATAATCTACTGTCATCATCCAAGATTCACTGTTTTCTGCACAGGCCAAATAGGAGAGTTGAATGGGGATGTGGTGGGAATCACCACCCCTGCATCCTTCAAATTCTTGGTGGTGACACTAGTCTCTGCAACCCCTCCAGGAATCCAGTATTGCTTTTGATTTACTATTTTGCTAGGCAGAGGCAATTCTAGTGACTTCCATTTGGCCTTTCCTACCATAATAGCTCTCAGTCCACAAGTCAGGGATCCAATGTAGGGATTCTGCCAGTTACTGAATACGTCTATTCCAATTATGCATTCTGGAACTAGAGAAATAACCACAGAATGGGTCCAGGGACCTACTGGACTCACTGTAAGACAGACCTGAGCTCAAACTTCATCAATCACCTGACCTCCATAAGCCCCTACTCTGACTGGTGGATTACTGTGATGTTTTGGGTCTCATGGAATTAATGTCAGTTCTTAGCCAGTGTCTAATAATATCTGAAATGTCTGATCATTTTCTTTCCCCAGTGCACAGTTACTCTGGTTAAAGGCCATAGGTCTCCTTGGGGAAAGGTGGGAGGAAGATTAACAGTATACATTTTTGGCAGTTTAACAGGATCCTTCCCCACAGGGACCTGGGCTTCTCCTCATTCAAGGGGCTCTGGGTCTGTAAACTCACATCTGGGAATTGATTAAGTGGCCCTGATTCTCTGCATCTGTAATTTGAGTTTGGGTTATGTTCACGTGACCTAGAACTTTTCTGCTTATATAGATCCAGAAGAAATTTTTTTTGACTGCCCATCTATTTCACTTCTAGGTACCCCATGATCTATTATTAGGAGTGCCATATATGTATGCAACTCAGACTCTTTTGAGTGTGGCTTTGAATCTGTCTTTCACTGCGGTGGCCACACCTACTGTATCTTTGTGATTAACTGCAGATACTTGAACTTTACAGGCCCTAGATCGGATCATCACCATAATGTTCAAGAATTCTAATTCTATTACAGCCCTCCCTACAGTAATAACTGGATTACAGAGAAGAGAAACCACAGAGCTTTTAAGGGAAGGTGGAGTTAGTCTTACAAACTTATTCCTCACACTCCTGGTTAAAGGTGTATCCTCTGGACATTCCTGGGGTAGGTCGCCAAGTCTGTAACAGTAAATCCATTCTAGCATTCCAATCTCTCTTAGCCTTTGGATCCTTCTACTGTGTACCAGAGCAAATATGGCATCTCAACCTCAGATATGCTAGGCCATTTTTTGGTCCATGTTTCAGTCAGCAACTCAAACAAATTGTTAGAGTCCTTTCTAACCTGTTGAGCTTGAGCACTGAATCCAGAATTTCTGATTAGTGGGCCTGTTACAGTTTGATATAATGATGAATTCCAAAAATCCATATTGAATCATGTTTGTAAACTGATCTGTTCATCTGGGCATGATTGGGTTATGATTAGGGTGTTGACTGGGCCACATCAGTAGGGCATTGAGCCCTGCCCCTCAGTGGGTGTGGTCTCAAGTACAAAAGGCAAGGCAAAAGACAGAGGGAGCAGATCTGAGAAGCAGATTTTTGAGAAGCAGATCTGATGTTGGAGAGGATGCCCCTGGAGAAGAGAAATGAACCATTCTCCTGATAGTCTACAACTGACCTTGTGGAGGCAGCCCTAAAGCCGGAGAGAACTGCAGCCCCTGGAAGAGAAGAACCCGAAAAGTCTAAACCCTGGCAAACATCAGCAGCTGTCTTGCTCCAACACGTGGACTTTGGTGGGGGAAGAAACTTATGCTTGGGGCCTGGTAACTGTAAGCTTCTACCCTAAATAAATACCCTTTATAAAGACCAACCAATTATTGGCTTATTTCCAAAGGCACCCCTTTGGCTGACTAATACAGGGCCTTTATCAATAAATTTAGCTCGATCTAACTTTATATTCCTTCCATGATTATCCTATACCCTAGCATCCATTCCTTCAATATTCCCCTGATTTCTGTCTATATGAGTTAGAAAACTTATGCAGTTCATTCAAAGTATAGTGTACTTCCTCATGGGTCACATTTTGTATTTCACCTTGTGAGTTTAGTCTAGTAATAGGTCTGGAAAAGAAGAGGGTTGGAAGGGGTGGGTAAGGAGAGGTATCAGAAATGTCTTGCAAGCTACTGACCTCAGGGCATTCCTTTGAATTTTCTTCTGGTGAGACAGGATTAATCTCTTCAGGTAGGGGTTGGAAGGGAGAATCCTCAGGGCAGGGTGGAGGCTGGGCAGTGTATGCAGGAGTTTGGCTGGTACATGCCTCAGGGTTTGGAGGAGGTCCAGGCTCCCTGGGATAGGCCAGAGGCTGGTCAGTGCAGGCTTCAGTTTAGCTAGTGCCCACCTCAGGGCTGGAAGGAGTTCAATCCTCCCTAGGGCAGTTTTGAGGTTGGGTGACACAAGTTTAACAAGGTGTGGTCTCCACAGGGCAAGCCATGGCAGGATTATCTGGTAAAGTCTCAGCAGAATTTGGGGTTCCAATGTCCCCACCAATATTATCATCATCCTATATGTCTCTATGGCAATCCTCTGAGTTCCACTCCTTTCCAATCAATGCCTTCACTTTAAGCGCAGAAACCCTGCAGGTTTGAATTTTTAGCTTCCTTTGTAACTCTACTACTCGTTCCATGAGATTTTCAACTTGGTTCTCAGATATCTCAAGCCTGTGGCTGTAGGAGACAAGATTTTCTTTCAGAGCACACAGAAATTTTCACGTCATTTGTGCAGCTTTTAAGTTTCAAATTTGAAGCCTTTAGCTCATCTCTCTTTTGTATCTGTATTCAGACTATCTAGGAGGAGCCAGCTAACATGGTTATACCTTTTGACTCCACAAAACTCTGTTAAGGTGTTGAATACACTCTCACCCAGATCCTTCCTTCTTATTAGTGTGGAAGTAGGGGAACCCAGTGATGATATATTGCGTATCTCCATTGCGAACTCATGTTATGGACTGTTAGTGGCCTCTTCATTATTGGAAATAGTCATTAGTATCTTTGAGTCCAATTAGAGTAGAGAGCCAATTGCAAAACTCCCAGAACCACTTCAGACATACCATGTTTAGGATTCTGTTCCTCAAGAACCCCTCCCAGTACCAAACTGTATTAGTCAGGGTTCTCTAGGGAAACAGAATCAACAGGAGATATCTGTAAATAGTATGAGATTTTATAAGTCTCTTATGTTACCGTGGGGTGCACAAGTCCAGGTTCCATAGGCAGGCTGCAAACCAGGGGCTCCCATGAAAGTCCAATGAAGGTCCTTGATGAGTTTCCAGGAGATGTTGGCTTTCCGAAGATGAGCTGGGAAATTCTCTCTGAATACTGAATTATATATGTGATTAAAATGAGAAATTTTAGGTCATATATATGCTACTAGAATAAAAATTATAAGATAAAGCATAAGAGTGTATAACACAGTAAGCTCTATTTTAAACTATGGAGTATAGTTAATAGTACAAGTATAAGAATGTTCTTTCATGAATTATAATAAATACACCACACTAATACAAGTTCTTAGTAATAGGGTGGCATATGGGAAAAATACACCTAATGTAAACTATGGAGAACAGTTCATAGTACAATTTTAATATTGTTTTGCCAATTTTAACAAACATATCACACTAATGAAAAATGTCAACAATAGTGGGATATATAGAAATGCTGTGTTTTTACATAATTTTTCTGTAAGCCAATGTCTCTAATTTAAAAAGTTTTTAAAAATAGAGAATTAATAGTATACAATGAAACTGAGTAGACTGATTTCATTTTAAGTATTATTAAAACAATCTTGTTTAAATATTGAATTGAAAAATAAATTTTAAAAAGTATTTTCCTTGCAATAAATGAAACAGATATTAAAAGAAAAGTTTGCAGATAGATTAGGGCTTTGTTATCTAGGGCCTTGAATTGATAAGTGAACAAATTAAAGATTAAATGTGTCTGTTTACTCTTACTTTTTAAACCTATATTAAAATAGCAGTAAATAATTTAAATATATTTGTATATATATTTGTGTATAAACACACCTACAAACATATATCTATGTACATACACATTCATACATATACCAGGACAAAAGCGAGGAAACAATTGATGAGAGATTTCAACATTTTTTTAAAGATATTAAATTATAGAAAGTATGGTTACTGATATAATAATATAAGGCAGCTACCACTTTCTTATGTGCAATGAGATACCAAAAATAAATGCTATCCAAATTATACCCAGGAATTTCAGAAAGGCCTGGAAATTGAGGGCTTGAGGTCCAGTATAGTTTAAATGTGTAGCAAAAGGCTGAAAGCTTGAATGTTGGTGTAAAGTCTGTATCTGAATTTTTAGATACCATCTAAATCCCTTTTCACAATGTTTATAAAGAGTACTTTATTTTTAATTCCCCTAAAGAATTTTAACCTAACTGCCTCCAAAATCAAGGACACCAGGTACAATGGATGTTGAGGAGGGGAGTCGAGTGAGATGTGTGGGAAAAACGTTTTCATTTCTTCTGGAAAAATTGAAGCTAGTCATAAAACACTATGTTGGAGATTAGAGGATTTTTTAGAGAAACTTAATGACCTCAGAGAGAATACTTCAATATATCTTAATTTGTGAAATAGCTCTATTAAATTAACTGCCTCTCAATTCTCCTAAAGCCTATCAATTTTTGAGTATAGCTCTAGCACTGAAAAGCTCCAGCAAGCTTTGTAGTTCGTCAGCCTTAAGAATGAACATAAAGTAAAGATCACCAAATTTTAGGCTTTAACATGAAAGCAAGATAAAAAAAAATGAAAAGGAAAACCAGAAAAAAAATGGAATCATAACAAATGGAAAAGAAAGGGACAAAAGAAAATATAAAAAGGATAGGTTTATAATTGGTATCTTCATAGAGGTAAAACAATAAACGAAATGCACAAACCAAACTCAGAATGCTATAGTCCTTCTAGTTTTCAACCATGGTAGATTAGCTCATATCATACCTCAAAAACAAAGGAAAACAAAAAATTGTAGTTAATATTCTTTAAAAAATAGAACAAAAATTGGATTTTTCTATTAAAAATGGAATATCTTGAAAAATACACTCATTGATTTTAAGAGAAGAAAAGGCAGAGTAAACAGAATTTTAGACTCAAAGCAAATATTGTAGGTTAGAAAAGAGAGTCTTAGAAAACATGCAGATAGAAAATACTTAAACAAAACCCCACAAGAGACATATGAAACACTGTAAAGAAGTCTAACATATGGAGTCTTTCAACAGAGGAGGGAGATAATGAGTCAGAAAGGGTATTTGAAAGAGCATATGTTTCCAAATAATGTAACTGCATACCAGAACAGAGCTCAAAAATATTTATAGAAATACAAAAATATACAAAACCTAACATGGTAAAATTCACAATGTCTGGCAAAAAATCAGAAATAACAAATAATGCAATGAAGCAGGAAAACATGAACAATAATGAGGAAAACCATCAATTATTTGAAACTAACCTAGACCGATACAGATGTTATGGTTAGCAGGGCATAAAAGTAGTTAATATAGCTTTATTGCATATATTCCAGAAGATAAAGAAAAGATTGAATACATTAAGTAGAGATATGGAAGATATAAACAATTCCAATTGAACGTCTAGGAAAAAAGCACACTGGAATGGCACATGGCCAATTAAAAATTGGAGAAGAAAAGATTGGTGAACTCAAAAACATAAACAATTGAAACTAACCAAAATGAAATAGAGGAAAAATAATACTGTTAAAAAATGAATGGAGCATCAGTGAACTTTCAGACAAAATCAAGAAGCCTAATATATTTGTAAGTGGCATTTTAAACCAAAGGAGATAGGGAGAGGCAGAAATACTATTTAAAGAAATATGCCTGATTATTTTGTGAACTGGATGAAAACTATAAACCCATAGATACAGGAAGAAAAATGAAACCCAAGCAAAAGAAACAAGGAGAACACACACTAACAAACATCCTAATGACATTGTTTAGTACCAATGATAATGAGAAAATCTGAATACAGCCAGAGAAAAAAGCCACATAACATACAGAGAAATAAAGTGAGAATGAAAGCATGTTTTCCTGGAACAGTAAATGCAAGATTATGAAGCAAGATTTTTAAAGTACTGAAAAAACTTTCACTGTAGAAGTCTAAAAAAAGTGAAAACAAATTTCAAAAAGAAGTTGAAATAAAATATTTTTAAGACATGCAAAATTTAAGAAGTTTCATCATTAACAGAGCTGTATTATGAAATGCCAAAGGACATCTTTCAAGAAGAAAGGAAATGATACCAGAAGGAAATGTGCATCTATACCCTAGTATGAAGGGAATGAAGTTACAGAGAAGAGTAACCGTGTGAGTCAATATATAAGATATTCTTTTTATAACTTAAACATTTAAAAAAGATAATTAACTGTATACAAAAACTAAAAATAATGTACTGTGGGGTTCATAACCTATGTAAATAAAGTATGTCAAAATTATCAAACAAAGCTGGTAGAGGAAAAATGGAAGTATAATATTATAAGGATATTATACTATATGTAAGGTGACAATGTCACTTGAATGTAGACTATCATTATTTAAATTTTATAGCATATAACCTAACACAATCATTAAAATAGCAAAATAAGCAGTTATACCTAAGCCAATAAAGCTGATAAAATGGAATAATAAAAAATACTCAATTAATCCTAAACATGGCAGATAAAGGAAAAAATGGAACAAAGAATAGATGGACAAAAAGAAAACAAATAGCAAACTGGTAGATTAAAGCCTAACTATACAAATGACTATGTAAATGTTCTAATACCAAAATTAAAAGACAAATATTGTAAGATGTCTGGATAAAAAGGCAAAACGCAATTATATATAGGGTATTAGAACCCTATAATAAATCTAAAAACAAAAAAATCTAAAAAGAATAGGTTTAATGAATCAGGATGGGAGAAACATACTTAAGAAATGAAAAGCTGGTGTGTCTATAACAGTATCATACAATGCAAAATACATTACCAAGGAAAAACAAAAATAAATGATTCAATTCTTCAAGGAAATGTAAACATCCTAAATATTAATGCATATAATAACAGAACTCTAAATACATAAATAAAAACCTGATAGAGCTTCAAGATGTAATAAAGAAATCCACAACTAGAGTCAATCACCATGTCTCAATATTTGATAGAACAGGCAGAGAAAAAATCAGTAAAGATATAGAAGACCTACACAACACTGTCAAATAACTTGATCTAATTAACATTTATATAACACCCTAACCAACATCAACAAAAAAAACATAATTAAGATACAAATTACATTTACAAAGAGAGAGAATTTGGGCTATAAAACAAAAATCAAGACATCTAAATGAATTCAGTCATAAATGTTATGTTCCCTGACAGTAAATATGATAATAATAATAGAACTTTACCTAGAAAATCTCCTATAATCCCCAAACAGAAAGATATCTAGAAAATTCCCTAAATCAGTCACTACTATATAACCCATGAGTCAAAGAAGAAACCAAAAGGTCGAATTATAAAATATTTTGAATTAAACAAAAATGAAAATAACATATCAAAAGTTGTAAGATGCCACTAAAACAGTACTTGAAGGAATATTTAGCATTAAAGAACTTAACTAGGAAATAAAAGAATGCTCTAAAATCAATAACTTCCATTTCTATCTTAAGAAAATATAAAAAATTCTCAGAAAATCTATCAGCACATAAATAATAGAAGGAAATGGAAACAGTGTCTACTCTCATGACTCCTATTCAACATTATATTTAGGGCCCTAGTTGGTACAGTAAGGTTAAAAAAAGGCATCCAGTTTGGAAAGAAAAAATAAATCAATCTTTATTTTCAGATGAAACAAATATCTATGTAGATATCTAATGGAATCTAGAAAAATAAAATCTACCAGCATTATTAAGTTTAATGTGGCTGCAGGACAACAGATTGTTAAAAGTAAAATAAAGATAGAGAGGCAAAGGAGCTTTATTTTATTTAATTGAAGGTCACTGTCTGAATAATTTTTAAAAGGAATTATTTCCTAGTGTCATCTCTAACAGAGTTGGAATTTTTCATTTGATATGCAGAATAGTAGATAAGAGAAGAAATTTAAAATGAAATGAGGGGCCGTAGCATGGAGCTATTTTTAAAACCTTGGTTGAAGCAATGAAGAGAAACAGGGAACCTACTTACTGTAAGCAACAGGCATTAGATTCTTTAAGGAAAAAAAAAAAGGAAAATAAGAACTTGGAGTGGGTCATTTAGACACTTTGGGAGAGTTTAGTGTGGCCTTCTCTGCATTTCCCTCTCTAGTAAAACAATATTGTAGGAAGCTGGAACATGTCCTAAAGAATACAGGCAAAAGGAGTGAGAAACAGAACTGCCAGAAAGTCAGAGATAAAGAGAAGCAGACAAAAATATTAGCAGAAAATCCTGAGACACAAGGCAGCCACATGAAAAAGAATAGAGAATAGAGTTCACTGACCATCCAGTGACTAAAAATAAAGTTTGAAATGTGAGACATACTAGGGAAAATAATTTACAGGTGTATGGAAAGACAAGGAAATGTTTTATGCAAACTATAAAACAAAGGCACATGGAGATCAAAATTGAAATTGCAATTAA
>PVKH010010309.1:0-18324 GCA_004027955.1 Chaetophractus vellerosus | reverse complement strand
CCTGGCAACCTCTAATTATTTTCTGTCTATGAGTTTGCCTATTCTGGTAATTTCATATAAATGGAATACAATATGTCATGTGGCCTTTTGTGTCTGACTGCTGTTACTTTGCAAAATGTTTTCAAGGTTGATTTCTGTTGTAGCATGTATCAGTACTTCATTCTTTTTTTATGTCTGAATAATATTCCATTGTATGGATATAGCACATTTTCTTTATCCATTCATTAGTTGATGGACATTTGGGGTAGCTTCTACTTTCTGCTATTATGAATAATGCTGCTATGGACATTTGTGTACAAATTTTGATATGGACTGTGTTTTCATTTCCTTTGGGTATATACCTTGGAGTGGGATTGCTAGATCATATAGTAACTCTATGTTTAACCATTTGAGGAATTGCCAAACTGTTTTCCAAAGAAGCTGCATTATTTTACAATGCCATCAGCAATGTATGAGGATTCCAATTTCTCCACATCCTCACCAACACTTGTCATTTTCCATTTTTGTTTGTTTTAATTCTGGCCATTCTAATGGGTGAGAAATAGTATTTCATTGTGGATTATGGTTTTTTGTTTTTTTTTTTAGAGAGTCTCAGATCACTTTATTTATTTTTTTATTTTTATTTTTTTTAAGATTTATTTATTTTATAACATATCTCCCCTTCCCCCCGCTGCGGTGACGCGCCGAGAGTGGTCACTGCGCAGGCGCGGCTTTCCCCGCTTGTGGGCGGTCTCTGCGTCCGTTCACAGCTGGCTTTCAGTTCACGGGTGGCTGGCTGCGCTCCATCCGCGGGCGACCTGCCCTGCCCGTGGCGGCTCTTGCCATGTCCGTGGCAGCTTCCTGCCCTGCCCACGGCGGCTCCGGCCCGCCCATGGCGGCTTGCCATTCTCAAGGCGGTCTGCCCGCTAGGAGAGGTCCCCGGGAATCGAACCCAGGGCTTCCCATGTGGTATGCCGGCGCCCTATCCACTGGGCTATCGAGCCGGCCCCTGGATTATGGTTTTGATTAGCATTTATCTAATGACTGATGGTGTTGTGCATCTTTTTATATGCTCATACACCATTTGTGTATCTTTGGGGGACAGTTTATTCAAGTCCATTACCCATTTTAAAACGGATTGTTTGCCTTTTTGTTGTTGAGTTGTAGGAGTTTCTTTTTTTTAAAAAAGAGTTCTTTATCTATTCTGGATACTAGACCCTTTTCAGATATATGATTTGCAAATATTTTCTCTCATTTTGGGGGCAGTATTTCCATTTTTCTTGATAGTGCCCCTTGATGCCCAAAAGTTTTTAATTTTAATGATGTCCAGTTTATCTATTTTTGTTGTTGTTACTTGTCCTTTTGGTGTCATATTTAAGAAAGCATTGCCTAACCCAAGGTCATAAAGATTTACACCTTTTACCTTCTAAGGGTTTTATAGTTTTAGCTCTTACATTTAGGCCTTTGATTCATTTCAAGTTAAATTTTTTATATTGTGTGAGTTGAGGAATCCAACTTCATTTTTTTTTTTACATATGGATATTCATTTGTCCTAGCATTATTTGTTGAAATAATTGAATGTTTTTGGAACCTTGTTGAAAATCAGTTGACCATAAATGTATGGGTTTATTTCTAAACTGTCAATTCTATTCCTTTGGCCTACTTTTCTATCTTTATGCCTGTACCATACTGTTTTGATAACTGGATTGAGTTTTGAAAATGACAAGTGTGAGTCCTCCATCTTTGTTCATCTTTTTCAAAATTGTTTTGGCTGTTTGGGATTCTTTGCAATTCTATACGAATTTTATGATCAGCTTACAAATTTATGATGTCTGCAAAAGAAAGCACTTGGCATTTTGATGGAGATGGCACTGAATCTGTAGATCAATTTGGGGAGTTTGCCATCTCAACAAGATTAAGTATTCCAATTCGTGAACACACAAGGCCTTTCCATTTATTTAAGTCTTCTTTATTTCTTACAGCAATGTTTTTGTAGTTTTCAGTGTACAAGTTTTACCCTTATTTTGTTAAATTTATTCCTAAGTATTTTATTCTTTTTGATTCTATTGTAAATGAATTTTCTCAATTTTACTTTTGTTTTGTTTATTGCTACTGTGTAGAAATACAACTGTTTTTGCATATTGATATTTTATCTTACAACTTTGCTGAATTCATTTATCAGCTCTAATGATTTTTTTGTGAATTCTTTAGGGTTTTCTATATATAAGATGATGTCATCTGTGACTAGAGGTGACTATACTTCTTCCTTTCCAAACTGGATATCTTTTATTTGACCTGTCTAGAATTTCCAGTACTGTGTTGAATAGAAGTGTATTGCAGACATCCTTGTCTTGTTTCTATCTTAAAGGAAAACATTTAGTCTTACGCCATAAATGCATTTGTGAGTGTTTTGTAGATGCCCTTTATCAGGTTGAGGAAGTTCCCTTTTATTCCTAGTTTGCTGAGTATTTTTTAACATGGAAAGTTATTGGGTTTTGTCAAATACTTATTCTGCATCAACTGAGATGATCATGTGATTTTCACTTTCATTCTATCAATGTGGTGTATCACCTTGATTGATTGTTTTAATATTAAACCAACCTGGCATTCCTGGGATTTTCTGGAATAATCCTTTTAATATGCTGCTGGGTTTAGTTTGCTAGTATTTTGTTGAATATTTTTAACATCAATATTCACAAGGGACATTGATCTATATTTTTCTTTTATTTGTTATATTTTTGTAAGGCTTTGATATCAGGGTAATCCTGACCTCAACAAGTTAGGAAGTGTTTCCTTCTCCTTCATTTTCTGGAAGAATGAGAAAGGTTAATGTTAATTCTTTAAATATTTGGTAGAATTTACCAGTGAAGCTGTCTGGCACTGTGCTTTTCTTTACTGGAAGTTTTTTTGATTACTAATTCAATCTTTTTAGTTGTTTTAAGTATATTCAGATTTTCTGTTTCATCTTTTTTGTTGTTGTTGTTGTTGTTGTTACATATCCCTCCCCTTTCTGCTTGCTCTTGCTGTGTGATCATTCTTTGTGTTCTTCTATGTCTGCTTTGTCTCCCCCCGCTGTGGCGACACGCCGAGTCAGCTCACTGCGCAGCCTGCTTGCCCTGCTTGTGGGCGGGTCTGCTTCTGTTCCCAGGTGGCTTTTGCTCCATTCGCAGGCGGCTTTGCTCCGTTCACAGGTGGCTCTCCCTGCCCGTGGTGGCTTTGCCCTGCCCGTGGCGGCTTTTTGCCCTGCCCACGGTAGCTTTTTACCCTGCCCATGGCGGCTTTTTGCCCTGCCCACGGTGGCTCTGCCCCGCCCACGGTGGCTTTGCCTTCTCAGGCGGTCTGCCCACTTGGAGAGGTCCCCAGGAACCAAACCCGGGGCCTCCCATGTGGTGTACCGGCGCCCTATCCACTGGGCTACAGCTGGCCCCCTTCTGTTTCATCTTGAGTCAGTTTTGGTAGTATGAGTGTTTCTAGGAATCTGTCCAGTTCATATGACTGTTCACAGTATTCTCTTAGAAAACTGTTTATTTCTGTAAGGTCATAACGTTCCTACTTTCATTCCTGACTTTTGTTAATTTTTAGTTTTCTTTCTTTTTTTTTCTTTTTTTTCTCTTGGTCAGTCTAGCTAAAGCTTTCTTAATTTTGTTCATCTTCTCAAAGAACCAACTTTGATTTTGTTGATTCTCCCTATTGTTTTTCTATTCACTATTTCATTTAACACCAATCTAAAATTTGTTTTCTTCCTTATGATTCCTTTGTGTTTAGTTTTCTCAATTTTTTCTAATTTATTAAGTTGGAAGGTCAGGTTACTGACTTCATATCTTTCTTCTTTTATAATGAAGGCATTTACAGCTATAAATTTCTCTCTGAGCACTGTTTTGCTGTGTCCTGTAGGTTTTCGTATGTTGGGTTTTCATTTTCATTCATCTCAAAGTATTTCTAATTTCTCTTTTGATTTCTGCTTTGACCCATTGACTATTTAAGAGTATGTTTCCCCTACCTACTGACTAGGATTGGTTGTTGAAGACGCAGAGGAGAGTGTAATTATTTCCTACCCGGGAAAAGAGAGGGGCCTGCCAGCAAAGGTTGGAGAACTGTTTCTAAGAAAGTTTGATTTGTGAGACTTTTAACCTCTAGACAGGATCCTCCCTCACATTGATCCGGTTGGTGTTACAGCGAACACACTCTGACCAGGTTTTGAATTGAGAGGGCTGCCAAAGGGTACCATCTGCTGGCCAACTGAGAAAGTACATGTGAAGGAATTAAAAGTAAATAAGGGGAGTGGATGTGGCTCAAGTTGAGTGCCTGCTTCCCACATGGGAGATCCTGGGTTCAATCCCCGGTGCCTCCTCCCAAAACAAAAACAACAAGCAAACAACAAAAACCAACTCAGGGGAGCTGATGTGGCTCAGTGGTTAAGCACCAACTTCCCACATACAAGGCCCGTGATTCAATACCAGGCCCTAGGACCTCGAAAAAAGAAAAAGAAAAAAAAAAAAGCAAGAAAGGTTTTTTCCAGCCTTTACAGCCTCCCTCCCCAAGGCCCTTGGAAGAAGGACTGCAATCCGTTACTGGATCCAGAGCCCATTTTTGAGCAACTAATAGTAAAGACCTGGAACAGATTGAACCAAGAATCAAAGAATGGCAAAAACACAGTTGCCTGCCACTAAATCCCTACAAAAGAGAGATAAATTGAGCATCAGAATAAACTCACCTTCATAATCAGATGTCTAGACATCAGCAAAAAATTACAAGCCATATTAAGAAAGTGGAAGAAATGGCCCAAGCAAAGGAATATATCAAAGCCCAAGATCAGACACAGGATTTGAGACAACTAATCAACAAGATTTGTACACATTTCCAAAATCAAATTAATGAGTTGAAAGACAATATGGCTAAAGAGATAAAGGACATCAAGAAGACACTGAGTAAGCACAAAGAAGAATTTGAAAGCCTGAATAGAAAAGTAGCAGAGCTCATAGGAATGAAAAACACGATAGGTGAGATCAGAAACACATTAGAGGCATACAAGAGCAGAATCGAAATGATAGAATGAATAAGTGATATGGAAGACAGAACAGCTGAAATTGAAGGAGAAAAAAAATGGAAAAAATTGAGCAGGGGCTCAGGGAGTTAAATGATAACACATAGTACTACAATATATGTGTCATGGGAGTTCCAGAAGGAGAAGAGAAGGGAAAAGAGTGTTTGAGGAAATAATGGCTGAAAATTTCCCAACTCTCATGAAAGAAATGAGGTTACATGCCCAAGAAGTACCGTATACTCCAATCAGAATAAATCCAAATAGACCTACTCCAAGACACATACTACACAGAATGTCAGACGTCAAAGATAAAAGAAAAAATTCTGAAAGCAGCAAGAGAGAAGAAAAATATCACATACAAGGGCTGCGCAGTAAGACTTAGTGTGGATTTCTCATCAGAAATCATGGAGGCAAGAAGACAGTGGTATGGTATAATTAGGATACTGAAAGAGAAAAATTGCCAGCCGGCAATTCTTTATCCGGCAAAATTATCCTTCAGATATGAAGGTGAGTTTAAAATATTAACAAATAAACAGAAACTAAGAGAGTTTGTAAAAAGGAATCTGCCTTTGCAGGAAGTATTAAAGGGATCCTTACAGCCTGAAAGAAAAAGACAGGAAAGAGAGGCTTGGAGGGAGAGTGTAGAAGGCAAGAATAGCAGAAAGAATAACCAAAAGAGTAAAAAGACAGACAAAAATAAGATACGACATGAAAATCAAAGAATAACATGGTGGAATTTAATAATGCATTTACAGTAATATCATTGAAAGTGATTAAACTCCCCAATCAAAAGATATAGGCTGGGGCCGGCTCGATAGCCCAGTGGATAGGGCACCGGCATACCACATGGGAGGCCCCGGGTTTGGTTCCCGGGGACCTCTCCCAGCGGGCAGACTGCCTTGAGAATGGCAAGCCACCATGGGTGGGCCGGAGCCCCCGTGGGCAGGGCAAAAAGCTGCCACGGACAGGGCAAAAGCTGCCACGGGCAGGGCAGGTCACCCGCGAATGGAGCGCAGCCAGCCACCAGCAAACTGAAAGCCGGCCGTGAATGGACACAGAAGCCGCCCACAAGCGGGGAAAGCCGCGCCTGCGCAGTGACCACTCTCAGCGCGTTGCCGCAGCGGGGGGGAAGGGGAGATATGTAATAAAATAAATAAATCTTAAAAAAAAAAAAAAGATATAGGCTGACAGAATGGATTAAAAAATATGAGCCATCCATATGCTGCCTACAGGAGGCCCACCTTAGACCCAAGGATACAAGCCAGCTGAAAGTGAAAGGTTGGAAAAAGGTACTCCATGCAAACAGTCACTAAAAAAAGAGGTGGGATAACTATACTAATATCAGACAAAATAGACTTTAAATGCAAAAAAGTTATAAGAGATACAGAAGCCATTATATATTAATAAAAGGGACAATCCACCAGGAAGAGATAATAGCATAAATGTCTACACACCTACCCACGGTGCCCCTAAAGCAAAATACATGAGGCAAACTCTGACAAAACTGAAGGGAGAAATAGATATCTCTACAGTAGTATTTGCAGACTTCAACACCCCACTCACATCATTAGATAGAACAACTAGACAGAAGATTAACAAGGAAACAGAGAATTTGAACAATATGATAAATGAACTAAACCTAACAGACATATACAGAACATTGCATCTGAAGTCAGTGGGTTATACATTCTTCTCAAATGTTCATGGATCTTTCTGCAGAATAAAACCACATGGGGGTGGATGTGGCTCAAGTGGTTGAGCATCCATCTGCCATGTGGAGGGACCTGGGTTCTATCCCTGGGACCTCCTGGTAAAGTAAAGAAAAATATAGAAGGCGCTTGTGCCAGCAAGATGATAATGTAAAGGGAAAGAGACACAGGGAAGAGCCAAGACCAGATGTGCCGAAAGACCAGGAACTGAGGTGGCACAGGTAGCAGAACGCCTCTCTCCCACATTGGAGATCCCCAGGATTGAATCCTGATGAAGACAGGAGGATAAGGAAAAGAGAGGGCAGGAAACAGACAGAGAGAATTGCCCAGCAAATGGACACAAAACAGCAAAATGGGGTGGGGGTGGGGGGTAAAATGGATAAAGTAAATAAATAATAAATCTTAAAAACAAAACAAAAGAAAAAAAACACATGTTAAGTCACAAGCCAGGGCTCAATAAATATAAGATTGAAATTATTCAAAGCACCTTTTCAGATCATAATGGAATGAAACTGGAAATCAATAATTAGACAAGAAATGAGAAATTTCACAAACATGCAGAGGCTAAACACCACACTCGTAAAGAATCAGTGGGTCAAAAAAGATATTGTAAATGAAATTAGTAAATATATTGAGACGAATGAAAATGAGAATGCAACTTACCAAAACGTATGGGATACAGTGAAGGCAGTGCTGAGAGGGAAATTTATAGCCCTAAACTCCTCTATTAAAAAAGAAAGAGCTAAAACTGAAGACCTAACTGAACAACTGGAGAAACTAGAAAAAGAACAGCAAACCATTCCCAAAGCAAGCAGAAGGAAAGAAATTATAAGGATTATAGAAGAAATAAATGAAATTGAAAAAAAAAAATCTAATAGAGAAAAATCAACAAAATCAAAAGCTGATTCTTTGAGATCAATAAAATTGACAAACCCTTAGCTAACAACAAAAATCATTATGCTAAGTGAAAGAAACTAGACACAAAGTACTACATATTGTACGATTTTGTTTATATAAAATGTAAATCAGTGTATAACGATGGAATTCAATTAGTGGTTATGTAGGGCTGGGGAAGAATAGAGGGATTGAGAGGTGACTGCTAAAGTGTGTGGATTTTTTTCTTTTTGGAGTAATGAAATTTCTCTAAAAATTTTTGTGGTGATGAATACACAACACTGAATATACTAAAAGATACTATACACTTTGGATAGAATGTATGGTGTGTGAATATATGCCAATAAAACTGCATTAAAATAACAGTAAAAAAGTGTTTATGTTCCACATATTTGTGCATACCAGAATTTCCTTGTTATTGATTTCTAATTTCAATCCATTTTGATCTGAGAAGATACATTTTATGATTTCCATCTTTAGTTTATTGGAACTTGTTTTGTGGCCTAAAATATGGTCTATCCTAGAGAACATTCTCTGCGCATTTGACAAGAGTATGTAGTGCGTTCTGTATATATATATATATGTTAGGTTTAGTTGTTTTATAATGTTGAAGACTTCTATTTCCTTGCTGATCTTCTATTTGTTCTATCCATTATTGATTATTTGATTCTGTTGGTCTATATGTCTGTCCTTGTGCTAGTGCCATGCTGTTTTGATTATTGTAGCTTTATAATAAGTTTTAAGATTGGGATGTGAGTTCTACAACTTCATTGTTTTTTTTCAAGATGGTTTTACCTATTCAGGGCCCCTTATTCTTATATATATATATATATATATATATATATATATATATATAGCTTTTCTGTTTTTGCAAAGAATGGGGATGAAATTTTGATTGGCATCTATAAAGTGCTTTGGGTAGAATTGACATCTTACCAGTATCTAGTGTTGCAATCCATGAATATAGAATGATCTCTTAATCTGGGCATGATTGGGGCATTAACTGCCACATCAGTGGGATGTTGAGCCCCACCCCTCAGGGGTGTGGTCTCAAGTATAAAAGGCAAGACAAAAGACAGATTTGAGAAGCAGATTTTTGAGATGGAGTTCTGATGTTGGAGAGGGCCGTTCGCCTGATAGTCTACAGCTGACCTTGTGGAGTAAGCGCTAAGCCCGGAGAGAAACCCAAAGGCCTGAGCCCTTGCAGACATCGGCAGCTGTCTTGCTCCAACACGTGGACTTTGGTGAGGGAAGAAACTTATGCTTTGTGGCCTGGTAACTGTAAGCTTCTACCCCAAATAAATACCAACCAATTATTGGTATATATTGCAAAGGCACCCCTTTGGCTGACTAATACAACCTTCATGGTTCAATTTATTCCTAAATACTTGCATCTTTTTGTTGCTATTGTAAATGGAATCTTTTTCTTGATTTCTCTTCAGATTGTTTATTTACTAGTGTATAGAAACACTACTGATTTTTGCATGTTGATCTTGTACCCTACCACTTTGCTTAATCATAATTTATTAGTTCTAGTAGCTTTGTTGTGAATTTTTTAGGATTTTCTGTATATAGGATGATATCTGCAAATAAGGAAAGTTTTATTTCTTTCTTTCCATTTGGAAAAGAAGAATTTCTTCCTGCCTCATTTTTTTTTTTTTTGGCTAGAACTTCCAGTGCAATGTTGAGTAATAGTGGTGACAGCTGGCATCCTTGTGTTCCTGATCTTAGAAGAAAAGCTTTCAGTCTTTCACCATTATGTAGCATGTTAGTGTGGGCTTTTCATATATGTCTTTTACCATGTCTATTCCTAGTTTTCTCCATTTTTTCATTTTTTATTTCTTATCAAGAAGTGGTGCTGGATTTGGCCAAATGTCTTTTGTGTGTCAGTTGAGATGATCATTTGTTTTTTTTCCTTTGTTCTTTTAATATGGTATATTACATTAATTGATTTTCTTATATTGAACCACCCTTGCATATCTGGGATAAATCCCACCTGAAAATGGTATATAATCCTTTTATTTATTTTTAAGATTTACTTATCCCCCCCCTCCCCCATTGTTTTTGTGCTCACTGTCTGCTCTCTGTGTCCATTTGCTATGTGTTCTTCTATTTCTCCTTGTCTTCTCTTTAGGCAGCACCAGGAACCGATCCTGGGATGTCCCAGAGTGGGAAAGAGGCGCTCAATCTCTCGTGCCACCTCAGCTCCGTGGTCTGCTGTGACTCATATTATCTCCTCTGTGTCTCATTTCATTGTATCATCTTGCTGCACCAGCTCTCCGCTCGGGCCAGCACTCCTGTGCAGGCCAGCACTCTGCACGGGCCAGCATTCCTCATGGGCCAGCTCTGCTTGGGCCAACTTGCCATGCAGGCCAGCTTGCCTTCACCAGGAGGCCCCGGGAATGGAACCCTGGACCTTCTATATGGTAGATGGGAGCCCAATCGCTTGAGCCACATCCACTTCCCTGTATAATTCTTTTAATGTTCAGTTAGATTCAGCTTGCTAGTATTTTGTTGAGGATTTTTGCATCTATGTTTATAAGATTGGTCTGTAATTTCCTCTTCTTGTGGAATCTTTATCTAGCTTTGGTGTTAGGGTGATGTTGTCCTCTTAAATTGAGTTAGGGAATGTTCCTTCCTCTTCAGTTTTTTGGAAGACTTTGAGCAGGATTGGTATTCATTATTCTTAGAATGTTTGGTTAAATTCACCAGTGATGCCATCTAGCCCTAGGCCTTTCTTCATTTGGAGACTTTAATTACTGATTCATTCTCTTTTCTTGTTACTGGTCTGTTAAGATCTTCTATTTCTTCTTGAGTCATGAGTTTGTGCATTTCCAGGATTTGCCCATTTCATCTAATTCTAATTCTTTGGCATACAGTTGTTCATAGAATCCTTTTTATTTCTGTTAGGTCAGTAGTAACGTCTCCAGTGTCATTACTGGTTTTAGTTATCTGTGTCAGCTCTCTCTTCATCAGTTCTAGCTAAAGGTTTTCAATTTTATTGATCCTTTCTAAAAACCAACTTTTGATTTCATTGATCTTATTGTATTTTTATCCTCTATTTATCTACACTTTCATCTTTGTTATTTCCTTCCTTATGCTCAATTTATGTTTAGTTTGTTCTTCTTTTCTAAATCCTCCAGTTGTTTGGTTAGGTCTCTTATTTGAGATCTTTCTTTTTTATCAATATAAGCATTATATTTTAAATTTTTCTTCAATTTTTAAAAATTTCTGCCGAGGACCAGCCTTGGCATTCAGTGGGACTACCGAAAGGTGATTGGCGTCGGCGAAAAGACAAACACACAGACAGACACACAAAGTTTCTATCCCAAGCTTCTTCTTCTTTATTCTACATTCTTCATTCTATTCTACTTCTTCTTATTTCTATTCTTATTCTTATTCTATCTCTTATTCTTATTCCTATCTATCTCTTATTCTTTTATTCTTATTCCTATCTATCTCTTATTCCTATTCTTATTCTTATTCTATCTTATTCTTATTCTATTTCTTATTCTATCTTATTCTTATTCTATCTTATTTTTATTCTATCTTATTCTTATTCTATCTTATTCTTATTCTATCTTAATCTTATTCTATCTTATTCTTATTCTATATCTTATTCTTATTCTATTTCTTATTCTTATTCTATACTACTTCTTCCTTTTAGTCCCCTTGCCACGTCTCAATTTTTATTTTTATACCTTTCCTCTGATCTCATTGTTTTCCCCTGACCTAGTTTTTGCTATGCATATTTTTTTAAGTTTCCCTTACCCCAAGGTACACCATTGTTTTTTATAATTGAGGGGATAAGTTACACTACATTCACAGTGCACCCGTCATTTTCTCTGGGTTAATAGAACATTAACCAGTTATTCCCCATTTATGCATCATGGTTTACAATCACAGTCCTTTTTACATTTCTGTTAGTACAAGGTACAGAATTAATAGACAATTGTCTTCTATAATACCCACAGTCCGAATTCACGTCCACAATGTCCATCCCCACTACAAAAGGGTCCTCACATGATGTAAGTTTCAAAAGAGTCCCAATTGTTTTTCTCCACCAATATCTTCTGACATTTTTTATTTTTCACCAGGGCCGATTAACTGCAAGGATTTCTTGGCTCTACATAAAAGCAAAATTTGTTAAAGCATTTCTTCTCTATTCCTCTTACGAGAGGTCCTTGTTGATCTATATCTATAAAATGCAAGCACAGCACAATAGTGATTTGAGGCCAAGTAATTTTTTCTACAAATCCTAACAACGTTCTCAAAAGCAGTTTTGCTGTAACTTGATTATTATTTAGAATTTTAGTAAGAAAAGCTCAGAGAAAGACAGAAGTGAGATAAAAAGCACGAACACAGATTTCTTGCTGGGGTTGATAGGGAAACCAACAACTGGAGGACGGCTTTGCAGGTCCTCATTGCCGCGTGGCTTTTCTCTAGTGACTTTGCAGCTAGACAGGCGTGCTGGCAGTATGTTGGCTCCCAACAAATTTCTTTTTTTCAGAATTAATAATCTCATTTGTCCTTTCTCCAAGTTTGGTATTTTCTTCCCACTCAAATTAGTTGTTGAACCCCTTTAGTGAATTTTTCATTTCTGTTATTGCCCTTTTCAACTGCATAATTTCCCTTGGTTCCTTTTATAATTTTTCTTTCTTTATTGGTATTTTCTATCTGATGAGTCTTCATTCTCATGGATTCCTTTAGTTCTTTGTCCATGGTTTCCTTGAGCATATTTAAAATGGTTGACTAAAAGTCTTCATCTAGTAAATTCAGTGTCTAGGGTTCCCCTTGTACAGTTTATGTTGATTATCTTTTCCTGTGTATGGGCTATACTTTCTTATTTGTTTTTATGCATCATGGTTTTTTATTGAAATCTAGACATTTTAAATTATAATGTAGCCACTCTAGAAAACAGATTCTCCCTCCTCCCCAGGATTTGTTGTTGCTATTTGTTGTAGTTGTTGTCATTTGTTTGTTTAGTGGCTTTTCTGGACTAACTTTTGTAAAGTCTATATTCTTATGTGCTGCCACTGAAGTCTATTCTGTGAGCTTTATGGTTAGCTAGTGATTGGACTGAGATTTCCTTAAATGCCTGAAAAAAAATAAAAATAAAAACACCTCTCAATCTTTGCAGATGGGTTCTGCATATGTGTTGGGTATGACTTCAAAAGGCAGCCAGGCAGTTTACAACTTTGCCTTAGCCTTGCACAGAGCCTGAAGGTTTTTCTCTTACAGTACCTTACATACATCATACCACCTTTTCTCCTCCATGGTTTCTGATGAGAGGTCGGCACTTAATCTTATTGGGTTTCCCTTGTATATTGTGCTTTGGTTTTCTCTTGCTGCTTTCTCAATCCTCTCTTTATCTCTCATATTTATTGTTCTGAATAGTAGGTGTCTCAGAGTAGGTCTATTCAGATTTCTTCTGTTTGAGGTGTGTTATCCTTCTTGGATATTGACATTTATGTCTTTCATAGGGGTTGGGAAATTTTCAGTCATTATTCCCTCAGATATTCCGTCTGCCTCTTTTCTGTACTCTTTTACTTCCAGGACACTAATAACATGTATATTTGAGCGTTTTGCATTGTCATTCAATTCCCTGAGACTCTGTTGCATTTTTTTCCATTCTTTTCTCTTTCTGTTTACCTATCTTTTTAGGTTCAGATGCTCTGTCCTCCAATTCACTAATTCTGTCTTCCATCAATTCAAATCTGCTGTTATATGCCTCTAATGTATTTTAAATCTCATCTATTATGTCTTTCATTTCTTTTATTTTCTTTGCAAGCTTTCAAATTGTTCTTTATGCTCACCCAGTGTCTTCTTAATATCCTTTATCTCTTTAGTCATATTTTCCTTCAGTTCCTTGAATTGATTTAAGAGATTTGTGTGATTATCATTAATTAGTTGTCTTAAATCCTGTATCTTGTCAGGATTTTCAGTTTTTCCTTTGGCTGGGCCATCACTTCCTGTTTCTCAGTATGGCTTGTAATTTTTTGCTGATGTCTAGTCCTCTGAATATGTTGTCAAATTTAGTCTGATGGTCAATTTCTCTCTTGCCTAGTGGTTTTGTTTAATGACTTTTCTTTAATTTTTGATTCAACTTATTTTAGGTCTTTAAAATTTCCCAGCTTAAGTTATTAAAATAGGACCAGGGACTCACTAATGAAGTACAGATCTGCTCCAGGGGGTCTAGGCCGTGAGACTCCTAAAAGCATTTTTTCTCCTTGTAGTTTCCTGGTCTGGCAGCAGATGGCATGCATCGGTTAATCTTTCCACAGAGGTGTGTCTTTCAACCTCCACTTGCCCATAATTTTGGTCTGGCCAGAGCCAAGATTCAAAGTGGGCACTGCTGCCCAAATTCATTGAAAAGGAACCACTTTCTGCCCTCCACCACATCCTCCCTCTTCCCAGGGAAGAAGATGTCTTTTCCCCTCTCATTTGGCTACAGCGAGCCACAGGTTTTATCCTGGCTGTTCACCTTGAGAGTGGGGGATTGGTGCCATTCCTGGCCACAGGGGTTAGTAACTCATGGTTTTCCTTTTGGCTTCTTCATCTTTATGTCCCTCACCCTCCTGGAGGATGTGCAGCACTCTCCTGGTCTGCAGATCTCCAAAGCAGCTCTCCAGGACAGCTTTTTGCCCTTCCTCCATAGTTTTTATGGGAGAGTTGAGCCCTGCCTACCTTTCCGGAAGTTCCCCCTTTGTTTTTTAATGAAGAAACAGACTCAGCTAGTAAATGGTTGAGAAAGCATTTGACTTCTAGATATTCCTAATGTCAAACCATGTGTACTCTTAAACTCTACATCATACTACTTCCCCTTTATGTCCATACAGTTTAGCTCATGTGTTTCCTTCCATGGTTTTGGATATAGTTTTAGCAAACTTGGATACCATTTCCTTGCTCAGAGCAGTTAATAAGGTACAAATTAGAGGACTGGGGTTGAGGAACATTTGCCACAAAAATAGATGGCAGGACCACTCTCTTTTATTTATTTTTTTGTTACATATCCCCCCACCCCTTTTTGCTTGCTCTTGCTATGTGTTCATTCTCGTGTTCTTCCATGTCTGCTCTGTCTCCCCCCGTTGCGGCGACGTGCCAAGTCGGCCCACCGTGCAGGCGGTTTGCCCTGCTCGTGGGCGGCTCGGTTCTGTTTCGCGGGTGGCTCTGCTCTGTTTCACGGGCAACCTGCCCTGCCCATGGCGGCCTTGCCCTGCCTGTGGCGGCTTTTTTTTTTTTTTGCTCTGCCCACAGCAGCTCTGCCCCGCACACGGCGGCCTGCCCTTCTCAAGGCGGTCTGCCCGCTCGGAGAGGTCCTCAGGAACCAAACCTGGGTCCTTCCCATGTGGTGAACCGGCGCCCTATCCACTGGGCTACAGCTGGCCCCCAGGACCACTCTTAAAAGCAGAACATTTTACTCCTTAGCAACTCCTAAACACCATTATAATAAAAGGCAGTCATTGATATTCCTAATTGTTGAATCATAGATTTTTAGACATGAGTGCATTAATAAGAAGCAAAATCCTATTCCATATTCTCTAAAAAAAGCAGGCAGTGTATGATAGAGTTTAGAAAAACTGTCTTAGCCTGGCTTTTCCCCAATGCATAGTCTGAGACAAGGATTTAGGTACAGGTATTTTACTTTGGCATTGGTCCCAAGAAGCAGGAATGAGAGAGTGGGAAGAGTGAAACAGTCTAAAAAGAAAGCCACAAAGGAATGCATTACTGAAGTTGCCTAGAGGGCATTGGGTACCTGAAATCTGGCAGACTCTCCCAAGAAGTCTGCAGAGTACCATCCATAATTGTCCACTTGAGTCTGCTGGCTCCTGTCTCTCCATGGTTGAGGGTTGCTTCTGGGCACTGCACTTGCCTGGCTGACCGGGCTCTTACTATATTGGATAAGGCTTTGGTATAGAAAATAGAAAGATGGGCTGTGCGGTGTATGCTTGCAGTGGAATGCTAACAATGCAAGGTGAATCTGAGCTTGCATTGAACTGTCCACCATAGTTGTGGTAGAAATCAGAGTGAGCCAAGCAGATGTACAGAGGGCACCAGAGGTTCTGCTAAAAAGATTTCCATTCAAAATGCTCCAAATAATGTTTTGGTACTTAGTAGGTAAGTTTAACCTATCTGGAAAAAAACAGGCATTTTATAGAGCTTGACATTCCAAAGCTATGAATGATGGAATATTATATTTTTCTGTATCAGGTAAACAGCCACTCAGTGATTTCTGTCTTGCTGTAGGAATTGGCGGTGGAATCATCCATCAGCATGAATTGATCCATGGAAGCTCCTTCTGTGCTGCAGAACTTGGCCACCTCATTGTGTCATTGGATGGACCTGACTGTTCGTGTGGAAGCCATGGATGTATTGAAGCATATGCCTCTGGAATGGCCTTGCAGAGGGAAGCAAAAAAGCTACATGATGGTTGGTTTCTTTTTCTAAGGAATTAGATAGCTCAATGGTAGACAAGTGCTTCAAAATAGAAATTTCAAAGAGAGCTGAACACTGAAGCCAGAACTTTTAAAACCCTTTTATTTCCTAGAGAAAAAGCCAGGCTCCTTTGCACTGATGCTGCAGTGTCCTTGGTCCTCACCCATATTAACACTCTTCCTTTTCAAGAGTGGAGGGTGGGCAGGGCTCTTGGGTTCCAAGAAAGCAGGGATGGTTTTTTCAAGTTTGTTTTCTCAGCCCCAAGCACAAGGTGGGTACTTAATACATGTTTTAATGAAGAAAAAATGAACATGTTAACGGTTTTTGAACCACAAGATATCTGTTTGAATCAAAGCTTTTCCTGGATATGTTATGAAACATCAGTTACCATCATTATAATATAGTGTGCCAAGCACAATGAGAAAAATGGCTAAGGAATGTAGATGCATATAAGGACACCAGAGTTCCCTCCATGTCCCTTCCATACAGAACAGGGAGTGTTAGGTGCCATCTTGGGGACTGAGAGTCAGAGGATAAGTAAATTTAACCCTGGCAAGTTTGTATGGCTAAGGGATCTCCTCCAGGCATGGGAAAGTGGTGTTGTGCATAAAGGATAAGGCAGGGCGTAGTGTAGCAAGAAGTAAGTAGGACCGGCAGGTAATGGAGAAACCACGGAAAAATTTTAGGGGAAAGATATGGTCAGATCTGAATTTCAGATTCTTCACTGAATTATAACTTTGGTTTTTTGGGGGGTGGGGAAAATGATAGTTGAATGGAAGATGGCTTTAACTCGGGCAGTTCTAGAGGCACTTCCAGTTTTCTGGTTGGATACCTTTTGGTTGGGGATTTAAGAAGAAGAACAAGTGTAGGCAGAGGATGATGGTTGGGTTGCCAAGTGGAAATGCTTAGAGGTCTGTTGCTCAGGAGAAATGACTGGGCTCGATGTAGGGATTTTTGTGGTGGGAGATAAACCTACGAATGAAACTGAGGGAGTAAGTCAGAAGATAAAGGGTTAAAGATGGAATCCTGAGAAATGTCTACATGTGAGGTGCAGGGAAAGAGATGAGAGGAAAATAAGAAAAATGCAACAACACAGAAGCCAAGAAGGGAGACTATTTCAAGGCAGAGGGAGTAGTCAATAGTGTCAAATGTTGTTAAGTAAGAGAAAAATCAGAAATGTTCTTTGGATATGGCCATGGGGACATCATCTGAATCCCTTAAAACTGTTTCTCAACTTTTTCTTTCATTATCACCTCATAAGGAGACTGTTTTAGAGCTTTTTCCTTAATTACTGCCCCTCACCCCAACCATGGATTTTAAAAACCCTGACTGTGCTTTATACATAAAAGGAATAAGTTTTGTGTTTGTTTGGCCCCAGGAACCAATTTTTGCCCTTGGAGGCAAATGTGTTTCTTAAAGAAAGAAGTTCCAGTCAAGTAGTGAGAGCAGAAGTACAACTACAACTGAAGTAGATGGGAAGAAGTGCTTTAGGTTATGGAATTCATGAGTACATGCTGATGGAGACAGTGGATATGACAGTGAAGGTTGTGAGGATGTAAGAAAAGGTGGCATAGTCCTTAGAGTAAGGTCCTTGAGGAGGTGAGTTCCAGTGCCCAGGCAGGGAAGTTATCTAGGATTAGAGAGGGAAAGGAGTAGTGAAGACATGCAAACACAGATGGGTTTATAGGTAGGGAGGCAGAAAAGCGAGGGAATCCCGGCCTGGTGATGTCCTTTATCTGAGAGGTAAGAAGTATGGAGATCTATTGGTGTGGGGGGTGTTTTGAGGGGGAGAGGGGTAGAAGCTTTAAGAAAGTGGTAAAGGTTTAGAAGAGCAATGAGGGAGAGTGAGAGGGAGAACCAGGCAGGACAGCCTTGAGAGCCCAGGGAAGATAGGAGACCACCAAATCATGACTTGGTAACAGTCTACATGACTGGGGAATTTTCTCCCAGAGCCCAAGTGTAACAGCAGATTAGTAAGGTGGATTGATCTGGGTTGGTGAATGGTGGATTGAGTGTGATAGAACAAGAACTACAGATAACAGAAATACCTACTCTTTTTTTTTTTTTAATTTTTAAAACTTATTTTTAATTTGTTTTTACATTTTTAAAAATATATTTACTTTTTATCCATTTTAACCCCACCCCCACCCCCATTTTTGCAGTTTTTGTGTCCATTCGTTGGGCAAATCTCTGTGTCTGTTTTCTGCCCTCTCCTCTCATCCTTCTCCTGTCTTCACCTGGATTTAATCCTGGGAACCTCCG
>PVKH010010308.1:0-18325 GCA_004027955.1 Chaetophractus vellerosus | reverse complement strand
AGAAATCTGTTGGCTTTTTATAAAGGGTATTTATTTGGGGTAAAAGCTTACAGTTACAAGTCCCTAAAATGCTCAACTCAAGGTTACTTCCTTACCAAACTCTTTTGCCACATGTTGATGCTAGATGGTATGTGGTGTCTACAAGGGTTCAGGCTTCCTCTTCCTTCTCAAGTCTCTGTGAGTCCAGCTTCTTCAAATCTCAGCTGTAGACTGGCATAGTGCTTATCTTGCCTTCCAGGGCTCATTTCTATCTGGGCTCAGCTGTTCTCTTCTCTTCACTAGGTCAGCTGTAAACTATCAGGTGAATGGCTCATCTATCTCTGGGGCTATGGAGCTCTCTCTCTCCTCTCATGTATCTTCTTCTGTATCTATGTATCTACTTCTGTGCTTCTCCTTGATTGAATATCCATTTTTATAGCCACAAAGAGAGCAAGGATTCAAACTGAGTCACCCTAATGATGTGGACAAATCAAAGCCCTAATCTTAACATAATTTAATCAAAGGCATCTCAGCTGAATCTCATATAATCAAAGGGTTTCACACTCAGAGGAACAGACCAGTTTACAAACATAATCAAAATTCTTTTTCTAATTCTTAATAATATCAAACTGCTATACCCCACCCTCTGAAATCCAAGAAAGACATTACAATATTGAAAAAACTAAGTCAGTAACAGTGCTAAGTACAAAATCATATCACAATCAGTTTAAAAAAATACAGTTTGCCTTGGGGCACATTCCCCTTTGACTCTAGACCTGTGAAACTTACAAAACAATTTATCTGCATCCAATATACAAAGGAACAGACAAAGGATAAGCATTTACATTACCATAAAACGAAGTTTGGAGGGAAAAGAGTCACTGGTCCCCTACAGTTCTGAAAATCTGCAGGGCATACTTCATTAGATTTCAAAGTCTGAGAGTCATTCTTAAGATGGTGTCTTCTTATCCTAGAAGCCTCATGGGGGCCCACCCTTTACACAGGCTTGCCCAATGGCCATTTTCTTGGATCCTCCCTCATCAAGCATCTGCTTGGTGACTGAGCTCCATACCTCACACTCCGAAAACATTTGGGTGATGGCCAAACTTTCCCCAACCTATGGGGAACAAGTCCACATCTCTCAGAGCACTGCGGTGTTGACCTTACTCTCCCCAACCTCTGGGGAATGTGTGCCACCCTCGCTGTAGTCCAGGGCAGCATAACTCTCCCTGAATAGCAGGCTGGAACATGCACATTCTTCAAATACCAGGCAAACTCACCCTCTCCATACACATGGGTGGATCCTTCTCTTGGCCCAAGGAGATGTCTTAATTACAGACCTTGGCTTCCATGATTTTCCTCTTAAAGCTGTTTTCCCATCCATCTCTCCCCTCCATGTCCCTTTTTTTCCAGACTGACAGTGGTTTTGTTCATACTGCTTTCTCAAAAAGTTTGTTGGTTTAGCATTCAGGAAGCAGGGGTTCAAGCCATCAGACAATGAGACTTTCCACAAGTCTTTCCTAGATAACAGCATTTTTCAATTCTGACTTACAAATTCCAAGTTTAGTTAATTCTTCAAATGGAGCATTATCATCTGGGGGCTTGATTTTCATAGGCTTGGAATTTCTGGATTCAGTTTCTGATTTCTTTGGGCCCAACAATTCAATTATCAGCTAATCTCATTCCTCTAGCATTTTGCTGTAAGCTGCAAGGAGAAACCAGGCTGCACTTTCCACATTTGTTTCAAAATCTCCTTGGCTAAATGTCCAAGCTTGTAATTTTATATTTCTGTCTTTCCTATAGCATCAGGAATTAATCATGCTAAGTTCTCTGCCACTTTAAAACACAGATCGCTTTCCACCAGTTTCCAATAATAGTTTTATCATTTATTTCTAAGTTCCTCCAAAAAAACACCTCTTATGCATTTATAAAACTGTTCCAGAAGTTTGGTAATTGCAAAACACCACCCCACTCTCTGGTACCAAATTCTGTATAAGTCAGTCAAAGGGGTGCTGATAAAGTACCAGAAATCTGTCGGCTTTTATAAAGGGCATTTATTTGGGGTAAAAGCTTACAGTTACAAGGACCTAAGAAGCCCAACTCAAGGTTACTTCCACACCAAACTCTGTTGCCATGTGTAGAAGTAAGATGGCAGGTGACGTCTCCATGGTTCAGTCTCCCTCTTCCCTTTTAGGGCTCCTTGGGTTCAGCTTCTTCCAGTCTTGTAGGCTGGCATAGGGACCCTATCTCTTCCTGAGGCTCATTTCTTTCTGGGCTCAGCTGTTCTGTTCTCTTCACAAGGTCATCCGCAAACTATCAGGCAGGTGGCTCATCTCTCTCTGGGGACACAGGATCCTCTTCCATGTCTATGGAGATCACTGTATTTTCTCACATATATTCTTCTGCATCAACTTCTGTTTGTCTACTTCTGTGTGTCTCCTTGATTGAATGTCCATTTTTATAGCCCCAAAAGAGGGCAGGAACTCAAACTGAGTCTCCTTAATGATGTGGTTGAATCAAAGCCCTAATCTTAACATAATTTAGTCAAAGTCATCTCACCTGAATCTCACACAATCAAAGAGTATCACACCCAGAGAAACAGGCCAGTTTACAAACATAACCAATATCTTTTTTTGGAATTCATAAATAATATCAAACTGTTACATCATACTCTCACTTTTAACCTGGTTGTGTCCTTATGTCTGAGGTGAGTCTCTTCTAGACAGCATATAAATGGCTCATATTTTTTCATCCATTCTATTTTTCTACGTCTTTTGATTGGGGAGTTCAAGCCATTAGCATTCAATGTTATTATTGTAAAGGCATTACTTACTTCATCCATTTTGTCCTTTGGCTTACTCTTGTCATATTGTACTACTGTCTGTCTTTTTACCCTTTAATTTACCCTTCTTAATAATCTTCATTTCTACACTCTTCTCCAAGCCTCTCACCCTTGTTTTATTCCTTTCAGGCTGCAGCACTCCCTTTAGTATCTCTTGTAGTTGTTGTCTTTTGGTAACATATCCTATTCATTTTTGTTTGTCTGTGAAGACTTTGAACTCCCCTTCAGTTTTGAAGGACAGCTTTGCTGGATACAGAATTCTTGGCTGGCAGTTTTTCTTTTTTAGTACCTTAAATACATCACATCACTGTCTTCTCTCCTCATGGTTTCTGCTAAGAGGTTGGCACTTAATCTTATCAAGGTTCCATTGTATGTGATGCTTTGCTTTTCTCTTGCTGCTTTCAGAATCCTCTCTTTCTCTGTTATATTTGCCAATCTGAATAGTAGGTGTATTGGGGTAGGTCTATTCAGATTTATTCTGTTTGATGCACATTGTCCTTCTTGGATATTGATATTTACGTCTTTCATAAGGATTGGGAAGTTTTTGGTCATTATTTCCTCAAATGTTCTTTCTGCCCATTTTCCATTCTCCTTTCCTTCTGAGATATCGATAATGCATATGTTTGTGTGCTTCCTCATTGTCATTCAATTCTTTGAGACTTTGTTCCTTTTTTTCCCTTCTTTTCTTTTTCTGTTTCCCTGTGTTTTCTAGTTCAGATGTTCTGTCTTCAAAGTCACTAATTCTTTATTTGAGCAATTCAAAGCTGTTCTTATGTGCCTCCAATATATTTTTAATCTCATTCATCATGTCTTTCATTACTACAAGGACTGTTACTTTTCTTTGTAGGCTTTCAAATTGTTCTTTGTGCTCACCCATTGTCTTCGTAATATCCTTTATCTCTTTAGCCACATTTTCTACCAGTTCTTTGAATTGATTTAGGAGAATTGACATCATTTCATTGTGGTTGGGGAATGTACATTACATGATTTCAATATTTTTTAATTTATTGAGAATTGTTTTGTGACCCAGTTTATGATCTATCCTGGAGAATGATCCATGGGCACTCGATGAGAATATGTATTCTGTTTTCATTGGATGCAGTGTTCTGTCTGTTAGATCTTGTTGGTTTAGTGTATCATTCATGTTCTGTACTTCTTTATTGATCTTCTGATTAGATGTTCCATCCATTATTGAGGGTGGTTTCTTAAAGTATCCACTACTAATGTAGAAACATATTTCTCCCTTCAAATCTGTCTGTATTTGCTTCATACATAGATGCACATATATTTACAATTGTTACTATATATAATACTGTTTCCATATTCTCTTCTTCATTGGTGTTTTCTGTAATTTTATCCTCTTCCTTTGGATGGTTCATCATTTTCTGATTCTTTGTCTTGTACTCTTTTGTTGAAGATTTTACTTTTTAATATTTTAAAATGTGAACTCTGGGATTTACTCTCTGAGATTCTGTTTCTTGGTTTTGTAACCAGCTGGTGATAAGTCATAGATTTTCTTGAAGTTAGCTCTTCTATTGGGAAGGTCTGCCTCTGTTTTCTTCTGGGCTTTCGCTTGTTAGTTGTTTTGGAATTTCTTTTTCTTACACGGGTTTTGATGGCTCCTCTTTCCCAGGGGTCAAACTTCCCTTTCCAAGGTATTTGATGCCAGTATACTTTTGTCTCAGACTGTCCATTTCTGTAGTTTTTTTTTACATTCCTTTCATTATGCCATGCTGCTTTTACCTGGAGGGCTAATTCTCAGCAAAATGCCACCTCTGAGAGTACTTTCCCAAGTCAGTCTTTACCAACCATGCCAGGGCCAGTGACCCATGAAGGGTGCATAGACTGGCTCCAAAGTGCTCTGTGGAGGGGAGTCAGGAGATGCTCCAAAAGCTTCTCCAATATCTCTCCAAAGCTGTAGCCCTTTGGCTTGCTGTCCTCTGCAGTCCTAAGGAAATGCAAATTCTTTAAGTCTCTACTGCCTTCACCCTATCAAGGGAGGGTTGAAACAATGGCCAATCCTGCCTTTGTCCAAGGTGGGATTTAAACAATGGCTGCCACTGCTTTTGTCTGAGACTGGTTGAAACAATAGACACCCTCAGACACGGAACCCAAGAATCTGAGTTTGCTAATCAAAAGACATGATCAGTGATCAGCCTTGCCCACCCATGTTCTTGGGAAAGAAGATTTTTACATCTCTTTATGTCACTGGCAGGATTGGACCCAGTGGTCTGCTGCCACAAGAATGAGGCATGGGCAGTGGTAGCCAACTTGCAGAGAGGACAATTTGCAGTTCTTTACCATGATGTATCAGTCTTTTCCTCCTGCTCTTCCATGGATGCTGTACAGTGTTCTTTTGACCTCTGGAGTTAAAAAATAGCTGTTTCACACAGTTTCTGTGTGTTAAAGAGTTATTTTGCTGGAAGAACTGAGTCCTTGAACTCCCTACTCTGCCATCTTCCCTGGATGATCTCTCTGAATAGGTTTTAACATGAGTGCTAATATTTGTCTTTTTTAACACCTGTGAAATGATTATGTAATAATTCTCTATTAGTGCAATGTAATTAAATGTTACTATTGCATTGATAGATTTTTTTACTGTTTCATTATTTTTCTAACCTTTGATTTCCAGGGAAAAAATTTTGGTATGTTTTCCCTAAATATACTGCTGAATATGATGTGATAAATATTTTAAGAATTTTTGCATCTTTTTACCTAACTTGAGAATAACTTCAAATGTCATTTTTAATGCATTTTTCTCTTATTATTGTCAATTAACATCTTATCATTGTCCTAATTTTCCAAACCTTCTATCACCTTTGTACTATAAGGACTTCAGATTTCTCAATAGCTGTCTTTTATATGATGGGTCTTAGAACATGCCATAATATTAAACTAAATGATCTAAACTGGCCTTTTCTTATTTATTCATTTCCATTCACCAATTTTATTTTGAGTCAATATTTACTGTCATTCACCTTATTTTAGAGCTCTTTCCCATCTCTTATGTTTTTATAATTTGTTCATTTTTCATAAATGTAACATGTGCCATTAATCAAGACTGCCCATTTGTTATATAAACAACATAACTTTCACCTCAACATATATTACTACACAGGACATGAAAAAGGAAATCACTAACTTCCCCTTTATTTCCTATTTTTTTTTATTCTGAGATAAATTTCAGTTCTGCATGTGTTCAGTTTCCAATGAACTGACGAACTCAGTTATAGATATGTAACTTAGATAGTATGTTCTTTAAAAGAGAAGATTAGCAGAATTGAGATATATAGCAGGGAAATTTTTAACTATTCAGTTAAGAATCATTTTCTTCTTTTTGGGAAAAAGGAACACAAGAACACTGACTTTACACTTTCTTCAAGAAAGAAAAACACACAAACTGAGTAAAAAATTTATTCAAGACCTCTTTATATGTATGACAATAACAGCTTATGTATCTAGTTTTGAGCTATCATCTGTGTCTTTAGTCCAGCTACAGTATAAGGAATTCCAAAAGCAAATTCCACTTATTCCAATAGTCTTTGCTCTCTATTTCAGAAGGAATAGCTAAAACTATGATGAAGGGAATTAACTTAGAATCTAGGACAGCTTATGAGTTCCTTATCTTTATTACTAACTGCTGTTGAGACATTGGGAAAGTTGCATTTTTTATCCCTGTGAATATTTTTTCCAAGTAAATTGATGAGGTTGAAGTATTAAGATCCTCTCTATATCTAGAATCCTGTAATAAGCAACTGTGTTGATTAGAGGCATAGTATTTAAGTGTTAGTTGTTAGCTTAAAACTGGAAGTTTAACCTTCATCCAAGAAAAACATTTGATGTGTAAATTAATTAATTTTAAAATAACTTGGCTTTGATTTATTGCAGATATTCAGAACACCATGATGTGTTTTAAACACAATTTAAGCATAAAGTGACAGTCTGTAGGGAGATTTACTGTTTTGAGTCAATATAACAAAGCAGTATTTGAGTAAGTTCTTGTCTTCAGGGTGCATGAGAGCCATTTGGAAACTCAGACTGCTTACATCAAACAAATAAGCAAGTGAATAAAACTAACAACATGAACTAGTATGGAATACTTGCATTAAAATATGAATATATTTTTTTCTGACACAGGAAAACTCTTGACTGCCTATCCTCTCAATCTACAAATTTTACATAAATTTTAAAGAATCAAAAAATAGCTAGCTATTATGCTATTTACTTCCTTTTATCTACTTTTATTCCTTTCAATTACATAGCTATTCACTATTTTCCTCAATATCTTATAGTAGATAAGCTAAGAACTTAAAAAAATGCCCTTGAGTATATCTTGTTTTCATATAGATTTTTGATAGATTTTTTTTTACAATTACGTTCATTATTTTAAGCAGAATGAATGTTATTCATGAAAGTAAAATTGCCCTCATTTAAAAGTATCACAGAGTTAAAGTTTATGATGAGATGTGTGATGAGTTCTTGCTTGAATCAATCATTTACTGAATAGAAATGTGAATTTTCCCTCTTACCACCACGTGGGACTCAGACATATACCATAGGAAGTCTGACCATGGGGTGAATGGAAGGGCGAAGTGTGTGTGTTCCCTCTTTTACTGGGAGATTGTTTCTCTCACCAAAGCCCTTTATACTCATAGACTATTTTCCCCTATAGATTGGTGTCCATTAATCTTACTACCTCCTGTCATGCTGAGTCAGCACTTTCAGATTGAACACTTTTTCCCAACAACAAACAAATGGTTCTTAGGTTGTCAGATCTTACCCAAGAGGAATAGCGAACACAGTGGGAAATGATCAAGTTTTGTTTGTTTAAAACTCAGAAAGACATTAAGTAACAATTTTAGTCATAGTAAATAGACTTCTTTGGATTTTTATTATCTCCTATATGATCTTAACAGTGAAAATATGAGTATTTCTCCAGAAAAAATAAAAATTTAATTACTTATAAGAGAAATGCATATAGAGTGAAGATGTCCACTTACTACACTCTTGTAAAATAAACTTTCTTAAACTATATAAGCATCTCTGAGTTTCAGGTGGGCTTATTTCATTCACTTTATCAATATTTAAGGATACTTATTCCAATTTTTGCTAATAATTTCTTATCCTGAATGAGGAAATATTGATAATCTTTAGGATGGTCTTTGACTATGATAAATCACCTATTATGTCTTGCTAAAGAAACACATATTTTAGAAAAGTCGTACATATCTGTATAGGTTAAATTCTAGATATTTCTCATATATTATCACATATATGACAAAAAATTTTAAGTGCATACTTTACCCAGATTGCCAAAAAATAAGTATGTTATTAGTTGGTCAAGGACTTAAGGCTATATGCTTTTAAATCTGTGCTATAATTTGGCTTATGAATTTAACTACTAAATATAAAAGATGCATAACCTTAAGAGTATATCATTCTGCAAGCAAAGCAAAGCAACAGGTACATTCTATTTTAGGAGGTTTTTTTTTTTTTCAGTGTAAGCCAGGTATTCCTTTCTTAATAAGAGATCTTTATAGCTTTCATTCTGTTACTCTTCATTTTGTATGTTTCTCTGGGTGATAAATTTTAAAATCCTTCAGAGCAGGTACCATGTATTGTTCCTGTGTTTATAGACTTAATGACATCTTACACAAATGAAATGTAATAATTTTTATCAATTTTTGTGATTTTAAGGTATACTCTCTAACCTTATCATTGTGAATACATTGAATGATGGCTTTAAACCTGTAATTCCCAAATTTTAGTGTGAGGGAATTTTATAATATGCTTGTGTGAAATGTAGATCCAGGGGCCTCATGTGCACATATTCTGGTTTAGGATGCCTGGATATGGCTTCAGAATCTGAATTTGTAAAGTCATGCTAATAATACCGACACCGGTTTTTCCTGAAAAATACCCTGAAAAACACAGGTTTTTTTTTTTTTTTGGTGCTGCTTTGTTTTGTTTTGTTCTGTTTTGTTTTAACAGTTGTCTTCTGTGAATCCATAAATGTTCTTTAAGAGGAGCTAATTTTTGGAAAAATGCCATCTTACGCTCTGTCAGTGCTCCCTGGGATGCTTCATATGCTTAGTCTAAGTTTTGCATGGAATTAGGCAGGCAATCTTTGAGCAGGATGCACAGCTGATTGACAACTGGTATTAGTGGAAGGTCAGTGCTAATTATTGAGCCTCCTTTGCATGAGAAGTTTTGAGAGATGGAAACTAAAGTGTCTGTGGCATTTTCTGCTAACAAATTACCTGGTTGACAGGAGGGTGACACTGCTCATCAATGCTGATGGTATGTTAGCTGGTACTTGTGTAATTAAAGAGAAGAGAAATATTGCCTCAGAGAGTTACCTTCCTGGGAGAAATTACTATATGTGTCAACAATGTGGGAAAAAGAAAGGGGAGTCGCTATTTACTGTTCCATGAGTCAAAGTTTTGAATGACGGAAGGATTGATTCTGATGATCATCAAAATCTCTATCCCACATCTCAGTTTACTAATTTGTCATTGATTATGAGCATGATAAAGGGCTCAGAAAGCAGACAATAATTAGGTGGTTAAGAACAAAATCCTTGTTACTTATTCCATGGATCTCTGAGACATTTCTAATATGAGATTGCTTTTCTGAAATGTAATGGTCCTGTGTAGATTTTAAGAGCCAATAACAAGGATTAAGGGCAAGAGGAAGTTTTAGAAAAAAGTTGAACAAAACTTTATCAAGGCAAAAAAAGTAATTGGAGTGCACACTCTAGGGGGCCATACTACTTTGAGCACCTGAAACTTTGGTGTATATCTCTGTAGAGGTTTGCCTACTTCCCTCACAAATTTGTAACTGCCCTATAACTGTGTCTTTCCTCTTTGCCTTACTACTTTATGATGGCTACGTGCCTGCCACATAGAAAAATAAGCATGTCCTAATTTTCGTAATTTTTTCCTTACAGCCACTGCCATCAAAAGCGGTTTGGAGCCCCCTCTAGGAAATGGAGCAAATCTGAGTATTTGCTAAGAGGCAATTGAAGGCGAGGGCTGGGTAGGTAGAGGCCTTTTCATCTGGTTTATATAGCTCAGAGTTCAACACCATCATCAACACTGATCACTTTGGAGTTCTGTAGTTCTGTTCTGTGTTAACCTTCTCAGACCCTTACGGCCTCTGGGAGACCTGACCCCTACTTTGAGACACAGTGAACTGGAAATAATAACTCCCATATGGAAGAAGAATACTTCAGCCCCAAGAGCTTATCAAGCTTTGTTTTTCTATGACTACTAAGAAAAGGAGTATGTCTTGGAAGCAATTCTCTCAGCTTATAGCTATTTTGATAGAGTTCTATATTTAATAAAGGTTAAATCCATTGAAACCGCGAGTCAAAGGCACTTTTCATGGCCAACAATGTCACCTGCTTTAGAAGTCTTCCTCTTCCCACTCTCCTCATGCTCTGCTCAAAGTGGGGAATGGATGGCATTGGCTTTGTTTAATAGGCAAATGGCCCTTCCCCAAAGAATATGAATAAGTATTTTGAATCTGAACTTGTACAACACTCTCATATGTCCCTCTCCTCCACACAAAAGAAGGCTCTTTCAGTAATTGCAAGACTTAATTAGCCAGTGTTCACACAAAGTCTTCCTTTGTTCACCTATCAACAGTATGCTTTCATCAATGGGTCTTTGACTCTCTGAAGACTATTCTTTTCCTAAGTTTTACAAAGACTTTCTATTTTCAGCTTCAGAGTCCAGTGATATAAAGGCTCTGCATTCCAGTCCCTGGTGTATTTTTCTCTGCCTAATTCCCAGTAGAGATAACTCCATCCATGGCTGATGGTGATCTGATCACCTTCCAAGTTTGCTATTTCCTAGTCTTCAATGAAACAGAAACAGATTTTCATAACAGCAGTGAGACTGTGGAAATAATGGGCAATAATGGGCCACTTAATACCATTTCCCTATCTTAACTTCAGAACTATAGCAAAAGCAGTGTGGGGTGGGGGTCATAAATACCTGAAAATTACTGGAAAGATGTACTGGTGACTACAATGTAAATATTTATGCTATATTTCCTTTGTGAATGAAATGAAAGAAAGCACAGCTTATATGATTCCACGTTTAAAAAAAAGTTTAGATATCTTATTAGCTAACTATGGCTTCACCCACTATGGCAATCATCATTTTGATCAATACTGATATTATTTTCCTTGAAGTTACAACCTTTCTCCCTTTTACTTATGTAACTCCTGCTGTAACATATCAGGACGATCTATGTATAGACGATTTATTTATTTATTTATTATTTATTTATTTATTTATTTATTTATTTATTTATTTATTTATTTTACATACCCCCCCCCTTTCTGCTTGTTCCTGCTGTGTTCATTTTTATGCGCTCTTCTGTGTCTGCTTTGTCTCCCCCCGCTGCGGTGACGTGCCGAGTCAGCTCACCCGTGAGCGGCGGCCTTGTCCACCTGCGGGTGGCTTGCCCCGCTGGTGGGCGACTCTGCTCTGCTCATGGGCAGCTCCGTTCTGCTCATGGGCGACTTGCCTTGCCCGTGGCGGCTTTGCCCTGCCCCTGGCAGCTTTTTGCCCTGCTCACGGCGGCTTTTTGCCCTGCCCACAGTGGCTCTTTGCCCTGCCCACGGCGGCTTGCTCCCTCAAGGAGGTCTGCCTCGCTCGGTGAGGCCCCAGGGAACCGAACCCGGGGCCTCCCATGTGGTGTACCACTGCCCTATCCACTGGGCTACAGCCGGTCCCTGTATAGACATTTAAAAAGCTATTGTTCTAGGGCTTGCTTGTTTTGTTCATTCCTGAGTAATTATCTTGAAATTTACATAAATTTTTGGAATCTGTCATCTATAGACTCAAACTACAGTGATTCTGCCACTAACTTAAAAAATTCATTGGAATTTTAGTTGTTAATTTAGAGGAGGTTCTCGCTGCCTGGCACATAGTAATCACTCCAGAAAAAGTACTTATTGTGATGATTATTCCTATCCTGTGGCAGACAATGCTTGTAATCTATTTGCTTAAAGCAGGATAGATCCCCACTTCAAATATCAGACAGTTTTTGAAATCATTATTGTTTATGTAAATAAAGTTTTCTGTTCAATTTTTAAACATAAATATTAATTAATATTCCATGAAATTTAATTTGAAAGTATTGCATGGTTAAGAAAAAGATGCTTCAAAAATACACATTTCTTTACTCACTACTCTTGAATAATCATCAGAAATTGCTACAACTAATCAGAATATTTTTTACTTGTTTCGGTAGAGAACAATATACTAACTCCTCTGAAGTTTGCTAGTGGAATACCAGTTCTGATGCTTTCATAGGTGAAGGCCACAAAAGGCTTTCATTTGGAATGGAAAGAAATTGGCTAGGATTGTGTGTGCCAAATTTGTGTTTTTCTGAGGAATTCTCAGATATTGTTAGGTCATTGCATTGTTCTCTCTGCATAGGAATACATAGTTAAATATTCTCCCAAGTGACCTGGACAGAGGAATCTCAATTTCAGAGAGCATCTCTTGAGATTAGAGTTCTATGTTACACACATTATTATAATTCATCATTGTGCTTTCTTTGACTTCCAGGGTTGCCCATAACTTCTAGGACATTTGGCAGCAGTTTTATTAGATATCAATTAAAAAAAAAAGATCTATAATTTTAACTCCTCAAATTCCCCTTTAAAGATACATTTTAAAAATTTTATTACATTATTCCCTCAAGTTTTTGTGTGCTCTGTCAGCAACTTTTCTCTACCACAATTATATGATTAATGTGTACATCTTCTGTTTATCATGAATTTGCCAGTATGATCACTACAGGCATCACTTCTTCAGTTCAGAGGGGAGTCATTCCCTTGATTTGCTGATATTTCTGCAGAGAGATTTTGTTTACTGATTATCTTATTTGTATGTACAACTAGTATCACTCTATAGCCAAAAGATCTATTCTTTCACAGTCTGGCCTATATCAACGATAAACTATAAAGTTACATAGAGTACATATTCTTCTAGTTTATTGCAGAACTTACTTGTCAAAATAATATTTAAATAATATATGTGTAAATTAAATGTTATTTTCCCCTCATGAAAATGATAGTCTCCGTAGGAAGAACTAAATCACCTACAACCAATAGCAAACAATTATTAATAGTGTTCTATGTTTAGGTCCAGACATTTTTCTATCAGATTAAATCCCTATTTTAGACAGATGCTTGAGTGATGATTTTCTCTACATATAAACTTTTAAGACTCTTGACATGGTTAATACCCTCTCCAGTATTAAAAACAATAAACATTTTTCAATATCACCATAGGAAAAAGAGGCATATTATGCAGAGAGAGGGCACAGTAGCATTCCTGTACTTAAAAGAACTGCAGCCCAATTCAATAGATAAGGTATAAATCCACAAGAACATGATAACTAATATAAGGACGCTTATGATACTCATAAAGGGAATAATTACAAGGTGAGGATATGGAGCATTAGGGTGGCCAGAGAGAGTATATGATGTTAAATCATCTAATAATCAGTATGGTGCTTTGGAACTGTAGGTACCCCAGAAAACACGTTTTTAAACATAATTCATTCCTGTGCATGTGAACCCTTTGTAAGAAAGACCTTTTGATGAGGTTAATTCAGTTAAGGTATTGCCTAGGATGGGTTTTAATCCTATTACTGAGTTCTGTTATAAATAGAATAAAAATAAGATAGAGAGAGAGAAAGCCATAGGAAGCAAGAAACTGAAGATCATCAGAAATTGGAAGAAAAAGGAGATGCCAGAAGATGTGCCATATGCCTTGCCACATGACAAGCTAAGGATCAAGGATGGCCAACAGCCAGCCTTAAAATGCCAATGTCTTCAGGGACACTTGCCTTGATTGAGCCATGATTTGGACTTTTTCTTAGTCTCAAAACCAGGACCTAATAAATTCCCATTGTTTAAGAAACCTCTTGCATGGTATTTTTGCCTGTGAGAAATCAAGGAAACAAAGCAATCAAACATTTTTGAATAATTATTGTGAAGGAAGAGGAAACAATGAGTTTGATTACACAGTACACAAGTGACTCCAGGACATTTTAAGATAGAAAGTTTAAAGTTTAGTTTTCTAGTTTAGTAAGTTTGTTTAAGCAGTTATTTATTTTAAAAATGTTAATGGCTAATACATTTATGCAAACATTTAATTTTCTTAATTGAACTTAAAAGCTATTTTCTACATGTATTCTTCCTTTGTTGGAGATAGAATTCTACACTAAAGGTAAAAGTTTATTTTTCTTTCTATCTTATAAGTTTTGCAAACATATTTTTTTAATCTCAGAGTTTTATCACTCTATGTTATGTTTGCACAAGATTCTAAGAGCCTTTCGTTCAGTTGTCACAGTTTCCTGTTATTGACTGAATTGATTAGGCATGGTGAAAATACATTCACATAATATGAAATTTGCTTTAAATAAGATGAACAAATTTGCATTTTTATTTCACTAATTTGATGTAGAAAATATTAAATGTTAAATTTATTTTGAAAACTGAGCAGTTAGTAAAGACTGCAGAAAATCCTTTGGCTATATTTATTAGAGTTATCAATGAATAGAAAATTTGATCTAAAAAGGAGAAATGCTGTAAGGAAACATTCCTACAACCCTGTCCCTGTCCTCTACTTCTTAATTTTGTCATATTAAAATCATCAAGATTATTATTAAATCTGTTTAACTCTCTTGATTTTTCCTCCCTTTCCCCCCTGTCATACTCATTCCATGGACAAACATTACCTCTACTGAAAACTGCAAACAGATTCAAATTTAGTCCTATTTCATCAGACTGCAGTACATGAGGGCTAATTGGATCCATCACTTATTTACCTGTGTTGATGTGAGTCTTTTGTGCGCCGCAGAAAATTACGTACTTAAATTAAAACTCACGTGAACTTTTGATTACATTAGATCAGTTAAGGGCCATGTGACTAGATTGCTGCAGTAGAATGGGTCTTAATCCTCTTATTGGAGTCCTTTATAAATGGAAGAATGAAAAGCCACAGACACAGAAAAAGCCACAGGGACAGAAAGAAGCCTCTAGAATTTGAAATCAACAACCAGAGACAGAGAAAAGCCACAGATAAAGTAGGCTGAAGCTGAAAGCCATGAAGCCTGGAGGAGAGCGGACCCTGCCATGAGCCTGATCACCCACAGCTGCAACTCGATGAGAAAGCATCTCTGATGACGCCTTGATATGGACCCTTTCATGGCCTCACAACTATAAGCTTCTAACCTAATAGATTCCCATTGTAAAAGCCAATTCATTTCTGATATATTGCCATTGGCAGCATTTTGCAAACTAAAACACTACCCCAACTCTTCTGGGTCTCAAGAATTTATGTCTTCCTTTCACACTCCTACCAATATCTGCTGTCATAATAGACCTGTATATGTAATCACTTATGATGCTTCTTCCACTGCGGAATATTAAGCCTAACCTAAGATTATAATTTTGAAGCATATGTTACAGGACAAGGAGGTGAGTTTTTGATCAAAGGACTGTCTCAACATCCATAAAACTATCCCCTGTTCACACTAACCTTACTGAAGACAAATCCTTCAAAATATTTGGAATGTAGATATGTATGTGGAGGAACATACAATATTACATATTACAGCTCTCATTTAAATATTCACACAAAACTAAGAGAAAATGGATAGACCCAAAAATTCTTCACAGAACACAAGTATGGGAAGTTACTCATTAGATTGACAACCAAATATTAATTATAAATACCTGTGAGAAATACAAAATTTTCTTGAGAGCCTCAGTCTACAGTGTAACTGTAAGATGCAATTCTATGTATCAACTAACATCAATGAAGTCACATTCACTTGGGTATAGAAAACATCCCAACAGTGCCTGAAATTCCTAAACACCACTACTGCTGCTACTACTACTACTACTACTATTATTATTTTGGAAAAACACAACAAGGCTCAGAAAAGCAAAGATTCAACTGTCATAGGGTAATAATATTCTTTGCACATATTTCACATTTACTAAATATTTTTCTTATTATCATTTCTCTCAAAAATTATCATTTAAACAGTGAAATGATATCTTGGACATCTTTCTATAAATAAAAGCCATTCAGGGCATTAAGCAGAAGACAGTATCAGTATCAATTTGAATGAGATTTTGTCTTAATCATTCAAATTCAATATTTTTTTCATCTTGGGGAAAATAAAAAGTGACCTAAACCCCAAAAAATCCTTGCACGATATTTGTGCTGTACTGCACAAAAACAATTGTTGATTCCAACAATGGTGTTTCAGTGAAACTTGTGTGGTCCTTCTTAGGAAGTCAAACAATGAGATAAGGACAATAGAGCATCTCATGAAAATCACTTTCTGCTCTCTTTGCTGCTTCCAATTTGTGGTTTAAATTTCCTTTTATTAAGAAAAACTGGCTGATGTAAAATCACATACCAGACAATATAGGTTCAACTCCCCGTTCCAATTTTCCACGGAGCCATTTAGCCACCACACACATTGCTGTCAAATAGTTCTGCTTCTTCTCAACTCTACACTGGACAGGAGAAGAAGAAGCTGGTTGTGCTCTAATTAGGAGGGCAGAATGTTTTAAAACACATTCTGAGAAATATAGGTGCCAAATACTATCTTATCTAAAATTTATTTAGGAAGAAAAGGCAGGGAGAGAAAAATGACACTGGAATTTTTAATGTCTTTGGACTGGGCTATTGAGAGATATTTGTTTTGAGGCTTCACCAATGTTAAAAAGAAATTTTTCCTTAAAACAAGAAAGGGCTGAACTATGGGTACACTTAGAATTGCTGGCTTTAGGGGAAAAAAATGCAAACAGTAAGATTCCTCCTGTGGGTTTGACTAAATAGCTCTATTTTCCTGAAATAATTATGGGCTAATAAAGGTGCTAAATTTATAGGAAAGACATTAATCTAGTTTGACAGAAATAACAAACAATTTAAAACTGCATAGTACATTAAAAATTCCCACAGCAAACTGATCTTTTAATATTGCTAGTTATATTTGGAGAATGCCATAAATTGAAGTTTTTCACTACTTTAGTAAATTGGATTGTGTTAAATATTAACATGAAGTTAAAGACATTAAGCACAGAGATTTTTAAGAAATATCTGATGTATGATTATAGAATATTATGAGTATAAATGGATTATAAAATAGTATACAAATATATTGATTATGATGCATATATATTACACACACATATATGAATACATTCAAGATAAAACAGGAAGATTCTTCATAAACATATTATAAAGTTATTTCTTGATGAAATTAGTATTTTGGCTCATCTGTATTTTATGACTCTTTAGTGGGAATTTATTAATTAATAAGTTAAATGTAAATTTTCCCTTATTTTTTATTTTTAGAGGATATTTAAAACAAAGAGAAATAAACTGAGAGCTATAGAATTTATAAATGAAAATATTCACAGTGAGAACAAAACTGGTGTGTTTATTTTTAGCATTAATTTTAAAATGTCTAAAATTAAATATGAGCAAGACAAAATCAAGAGCACTCCTTTCCTGCTTCATAATAGATGAGGAGTATTGAGAAGAGTTAGGATAGTAAGGAATTTCTAATATTTGAATAGATATTTAGTAACCATGATGCCAGTATTAAAATGCACTAAAGCAGAAAGAAAACCCACCTGCATTTTAAAAGATGTTTACCATAATAGACCATTTATTAACACAATGGATGACAACTTTCATAAGCAATTTCACTGACAAATTTTCCTGCAAATACAAAATTATTCTTCATATAGTTATCCTTTTTTAAATCTTAGATAATAACTGAGGATATGAAACATTTAATGAAGCGAGATGTGCATATTCTTGCTTTTTCAACTTGACAACCAGATGGAATTCTGAATGGAGGAGTAATTGAATTCTATGAGTCTGAAACTATCTGACTAAAGAATCAAAAGTCATAATAGATTAAAGAAAAACCATGAAAAGTAGCAATCCTATTCTTAATAGTGTATTAAATGAGACGAAAGAAAATATGACAATAATAATTGTGACTAAAACCTGTTGGGGTATCATACAAGAGGGAGTGAAACCTGTGGTTCATTAGGAAAGGAATTAGTATAATGACATTTTGAAAATAGCTTTAATTGAAAGATAACTGCACATGTTAAAAATTAAGATAAAGTTCAATTTGAATAGATGCAGATGTTGATGTGTTTGAAAACTTAAGATTTGAAAATTCTTAAATATAACATTCTATGAGCGACTTTTTTGTTTTCATAATTTTCAATATATAAACAAAATTAATAAGCAAGTAGAGAAATGTGGAGGGCCCGGCTAGATAGCTCAGTGGATAAAGAGCTCGCTGGGATACCACATGGGAGGCCCTGGGTTCGGTTCCCGGGGGCCTCTCCTGGCGGGCAGACCGCCTTGAGAATGGCAAGCCGCCATGGGCGGGCCGGAGCCGCCGTGGGCAGGGCAAAAAGCTGCCACG
>PVKH010010307.1:0-18327 GCA_004027955.1 Chaetophractus vellerosus | reverse complement strand
TAAAGTCTATTGCCACGTGCTGGGGAGAGATGGCTGCCAACATCTGCCAAGAGTTCAGGCTTCTTGAGTTCCTCTCTTCCAAGGGCTCTGTTTCTCTCCGAGCTCAGCTGCTGTGCTCTCTCCACAGGCCAGCTATAGGCTCTCAGGTGAATGGCTCTGTCTCTCTCCCCAGGGCTTCTGCCATATCTAAGGAGCTGTCTCTATTCCTCTGTGTTCTTCTCCTGTGTTTTCACTTCCTGGACTCCATCTCAAAACTCCAAGTAACTCTTCTGCTATGCCATTTTCTCTGTGAGTCCCTGCTCCCTTGGTGGGTGGGGACTCAACTTCCTATTGATGTGGCCCAATCAAAGCCCTAATCATAATTTAATCATGCCCTTAGGAAAAGACCAGTTTACAAATACAATTCAATATTTCTTTTTGGAATTCATCAATAATATCAAACTGCTACATGTGGGCAACAGACTTTGGTGAGGAAGTAACCTTGAGATGGACTCTTTAGGGCCACAAATTGTAACTGTAAGCTTTTACCCCAAATAAATACCATTATAAAAACCAACAGATTTCTGGAATTTTGCATCAGCACCCCTTTTGTTGACTAATACAGCTCTCTATTCAAGCATTAGTTTTTCTTAGGCCGGCAACTTTCCTATGAGTATTACAATTCTTCCTCCAAATTCAGTAACTATGGATCATAAGATTATTTACATTTTTCTTTAGAATATTGTCCAATATTAAGATAATTTATATGAGAAAAAGCCCTAGGATATTTGATGCATTAGTTTCTATAAGGCTGTTGTAGATAATGTTTTGTCTGTTATAAAATGTTGTTTTAAGAGAATCCACGAGAGAAATTCTTCTTAAGTCTCATTTTTACATGTATTTATGCTTCACCAGCATGTCTGTATCTTTTAGAATCTGTAAGTGAAGTATCTGCTATCTTGGTCTTTGCATTAGCTTCTTAGGACCTTAGTTAAAATTGTGTTAACACATTTCCCGCACAATGTGTATAAAGCCATTTGGGAAACTTTATTCCTGGATTTATCATATCTCTCCTGTGCTCATTTTATCTTCTTTGCAATATTTTCATATATTTTTAAAAATTTGTGTTCCATTCCATCATTTTGTATTTATTTTTCATAAGTGGCCTTTTTTGGAAAAAGCAGGTAGTGAATAAATAAATTAAATAATTAATAAACAAAAAACTTCCTGTAGTATTTAGATGTCATTGGTAGTATTAAATTCCTTACTTTGTTTCATGAATATTTAATAGTTTAAGTATATGCTTGATAGAAATAAATGTATTAAAACTTCTGGTGCATCAATTATATTTTAAGGAAAATACTTGGAACAAGAGGCAGATGAACTTTATGAAAGCATTCACCAAAAACAGAGTTTCAAAGAATAGGAAAATCAAGTTGAACAACATTGTTGAAAAGAGGATGTTAACTTGAAGCCTGGATATTTGAATGGTTTGTAAACTCAGAAACATTATACCTTTTTGTGTTTGCTCACTCAACAAATATTTGTTTTTTATTTTATTAGAAAAGGATGATAAGGATATAACATATATTTCATAATTAAAAGAAAGGCCTAAATCTAAAACCAATGGCTCATTTGTTTTGTAAAATAAAAATAGCTGTGTAAGCCAAGTGATTTATTCCCTAGTCCCAAACAGATTGATACAAATCATTAGCTTTTTTTTTTCAGATGTAAATATTTATTAAATTATCTTGGCCAGCCATGGTGTAGGAGGAGCTTTTTTTTTCTAAGTTATCATGCGAAAGCAGATGGTTCTCACTGTTCCTACCATAACACCCTTCCTTCAAACTAATTTCATAGTTGAGAGTATACATGTCACTTAACATTTGATACTTCTGTTTGGAATGCCTCTCCTTCTTGGCAACAGGCAAACTAACTCATTATTCTCAAGACTCATACGAATGTGACCTGTAGCCTCATATTTAAAATCTTTCTCCATTTCCCTTCCTACCACCTAAACCATTTCTCCTTGCAAAAGATTTTTTTAATTTTTTATTTTTCATTTTAAAAACAATTTATTGAAGTATATCATTCATACATGAACACACATAAACAATAACATGCATACAAAACAAACATGCATAGCATCATACAAGGCTCCCATATACCACCCTACCACAAATACCTTGCAATGTTGTGAAACATTTATAACAAATTATGAAAGAGTATTGTCAAAGTATTACTACTAACTATAGTCTGTATCTAATACTTCATGTATTTTCCCCCAATCCAACCTATTATTTTTTTTGTTCATAAGCCATATAATTTATCTAAAGTGTACAATTAATGGCATTTGGTATAATCACAGATTTGCACGTTCATCACTTCAATCAATATTAGAGCATTTTCATTACTCTAAAAGAAAAAAAAAGAAAGAAAAAGAAAGGAAAGGAAAAGAAAAAAGGAACACAAAAAACAAACCACTATCATATCCTCATGTTAGTGCTACTAATTACAAATTCTATGATGTGCTTTCACCGTTTCTATTCATTTCCAAACATTTCCAAACAACTTTTTACCAATTTTACACAAGTTAAACCTCAGCTATCCATTCTCTAACCACATTCTATTCTCTGGTGACATATTCTAGCTATTAACTCCATGAGTTTGCTCATTATATTTAGTTCATAATAGCGAACTCATACAATATTTGTCTTTTTGTGCCTGGCTTGCTTCATCTCAACATAATGTTCTCCAGGTTCTTCCACATTGTCATATGCTTCACAACTTCATTTCTTCTTATAGCTGAATAATATTCCATTGTGTGTATACACCACAGTTTGTTTATCCATTCTTCAGTTAATGAACACATGGGTTGTTTCCATCTTTTGGCAATTGTGAATAATGCTGCTATGAACATCTGCATGCAGATGTCTGTTCATGTCACTGCTCTCAGTTCTTCTGGGTAATTTACCTAGTAGCGGTATTGCTAGGTAATAGGGTAGATCTATATCTAACTTCTTTAGGAACCTCCAGACTTCCACAGTGGCTGTACCATTCTACATTCCCATCGACAATGAATAAGCGTCCTCTCTCCACATCCTCTCCAACACTTTGTAGTTTTCTCTTTTGTTAATAGTGGCCATTCTAGTAGGTGTGAAGTGATATCTCATTGTAGCTTTCACTTGCATTTCCCTAATAGCCAGTGATGTTGAACACTTTTTCATGTGTTTCTTCACCATTTGTATTTCTTCTTTAGGAAAATATCTATTCAGTTCCTCCTCAGCTTGCTCAACTAATGTATAGAAATGTTACTGATTTTTGTGTGTTGATCTTGTATCCTGCCACTTTGCTGAACTTATTTATTTGCTCTAATAGCTTTGTTGTAGATATTTCGGGATTTTCTAAATATACAATCATGTCATCTGCAAATAGTAAGAGTTTTATTTCCTCTTTTCAAATCTGGATGACTTTTATTTCTCTTTCTTACTTAATTGCTCTAGCTAGAACTTATAGTACAATGTTTAATAGCAGTGGTGACAGTAGGCATCCTTGTCTTGTTCCTGATCTTAGAGGGAAAGCTTTCAGGCTCTCCCCACTGAGTATGTTGGCTTTGGGATTTTCATATATGCCCTTTATTATGTTGAGGAGCTTTCCTTCTATACCTATCTTTTGAAATGTTTTTATCAAGAAAGGATGCTGGATTTTATCAAATGCCTTTTCTTCCTCAATTGAGATGATCATGTGGATTTTCCCCTTTAGATTTGTTTATGTGGTGTATTACATTAATTGATTTTCTTATGTTGAACCACCCTTGCATACCAGAAATAAAACCCAATTGATCGTGATGTATAATTGTTTTTAATATGCTCTTGGATTTGAGTTGCAAGTATTTTGTTGAGAATTTTTGCATCTATATTTATTAGAGAGATTGGTCTGTAATTTTCTTTTTTTTAAGATTAATTTTATTTATTTCTCCCACCCCCTTGTTGTTTTTCATTTGCTGAGTCTGTTCATCTTCCTTGTTTCTTTAGGCAGCACTGAGAGCTGAACCCAGGACCTCCGATGTGGGAAGGAGGTGTCTAATCACATGATCCACCTCTGCCCCCTGCTTTTTGTATCTCTCATCCTGTTTTTCCTCCCCATATCTCTTGTTGTGTCATCTTGTTTCGTCAGCTTGCCGTATCTGCCTGTCCCATCAACTCTTTGTCTTTTTAGGAGGCACCAGGAGCCTCTGCTCCCTGCTTTGTTGTCTCGTTATGTTCTTTTCTTCTAGTGTCTCTTGTTGTGTCAACTTGCCACACCTGCTTGTCACGCCCGCTCACTGTCTTCTTTAGGAGGCATAGAAATCTGAACCAGCCACCTCCCATGCGGGAGGTGGGTGCCCAGTTGCCTAAGCCACATCCACTTCCCCTTCTTTTCTTGTAGTATCTTTTGTGGCTTTGATATTAGGCTTCATAAAATGTGTTAGGTACTTTTCCCTCCTCTTCAATTTTTGGGAGAGTTTAAAAAGGATTGGTATTGATTCTTGAAATGTGTGGTAGAATTCACCTGTGAAACCATCTAATTCTGGACTTTCCTTTGTTGGAAGATTTTTTATGACTGATCCAATCTCTTTGCTTGTGACTGGTTTGTTGAGTGCCTGCATTTCTTGTACATTCAATGTAGGTTGTTTGTGCATTTCTAGGAAATTGTCCATTTCATCTAAGTTTTCTAATTTGTTAGCATACAGTTTCTCATAATATCCTCTTATGATCCTTTTTATTTCTGTGGAGTCCGTTGTAATGCCACTCCTTTCATTCCTGATTTTATTTATTTACATCTTCTCCCATTTTTTTTTTGTTACTCTTTTTAAGAGTTTGTTGGTTTTATTGATTTTCTCAAAGAACCAGTTTTGGTTTTGTTGATTTTCAGGGTTTTTGTTGTTGTTGTTGTTGATGATGATCTTCATTTCATTCATTTCTACTCTAATCTTTTTTATATCTTTCTGCTTGCTTTGGGATTGGTTTGATATTCTCTTTCTAGTTTACTTAGTTGTTCAATTAGATCTTTGATTTTAGCTCGCTCTTCTTTTTTAATATGGACATTTAGGGCAATAAATTTCCCTCAGCACTGCCTTCACTGTACTCCAAAAATTTTGATAACTTGTGTTCTCTCTTTCATTCATGTCGAGATATCTACTAATTACTCTTGCAATTTATTCTTTGACCCACTGATTGTTTAGGAGTATGTTGTTTAGCATCCAGATATTTGCAAATTTCTCCCTTTCCCACCTATTATTGATTTCCAGCTTCAATCCATTATGAACAGAGAAGGTGCTTTGTATAATTGCAGTCTTCTTAAATTTAGACCTGTGTTGTGGCCCAAAATGTGGTCTATCCTGGAGAAAGAGCACTTGAGAAGAATGTACAACATCCTGACTTGATTTGGGGTGCACTGTTCTGTCATGTCCAGCTCCTTTATCATATTGTTCAACCACTCTTTTTCCTTGTTTATAATCTGTGTAGTTGTACTATCAATTTATGTGCATGGCATGGAAGTCTCCCACTATCATTGTAGAGTCTACTTCTTTCAGTTTTGCCTGAGTTTACCTCATATATTTTGGTGCACCCTGGTTAGGTGGATACATATTTATGACTGTTTCTCTGTCCTAGTGGATTGTCTCATTTATTAATATATAATGGCCTTCTCCATCTCATCACTTTTTTGCTCTGTTTTGTCTGACACCAGTATAGCTACTCCTGCTCTCTTTTGGTTACTATATGCATGAAATATCTTTTTCCATGCTTTCACTTTCAGTCTATTTGCATCTTTGAGTCTAAGGTGATTAAACTGCAAGCAGTGTATGGATGGCTCATGTTTTGTTATCCATTCTTTCAGTCTATGTCTTTTGATTCGGTAGTTTAATCCATTAACATTCAATGTTATTACTGTAAAGGTATTACTTACTTCAAACATTTTATCCTTTGGCTTTCATATGACTATATTATTTTTTTCCATCTTTTGACCCTTTTGGCTACCCTTTTGATAGTCCTTACTTTTGTACTCACCTCCAACCCTCTCTTTTTTCTTTAATGGTTGCAGAACTCCTTTTAGTGTTTCCTGCAGTGGTGGATGCTTGTTTATGAACTCTCTTATTTTCTGTTTATCTGTGAATATTTTAAACTCACCAGCATATTTGCAAGACAGTTTTGCCGTACAAAGAATTCTTTGCTGGTACTCTTTCAGTACCTTATTTATATCATACCACTGCCTTCTTGCCTCCATGGTTTTTGAAGAGAAATCCACTCTAAGTCCTACTGGACTTATTGGACATGTCCCTTGTATGTAATGTTTTACTCTCCCCTTGCTGCTTTCAGATTTTTCTCTTTATCTTTGGTATTTGGCATTCTGCATATTATGTCTTGGTTTGGGCCTATTTGAAGTTATTCTAATTGGAGTACCATGTGCTTCCTGGACAAATAGGTTTATGTTGTTCATGAGAGTTAGGAAATTTTTGGCCATTATTTCATCAAATACTCTTTCTGCCACTTTTCCTTCTCGTCTCTTTCTGGAACTCCCGTAATACATATGTTAGTGCACTTGGTGTTATGATTCAACTCCCTGAGGCCCTGCTCAGTTTTTTTCATTCTTTTCTCTCTCTGTTCTTCTTTCCTTTCAATTTCAGTTGTGCTTTGCTCTATGTTGCTGCCTCATTCTTCTGTGATTTCAAATATGCTGTTGCGTGCCTCTATTTTATTTTTAATCTCACTTACTGTGTCTTTCATTCCCATAAGCGCTGTTATTTTTTCTATGCAAGATTTCAAATTTTCCTTTGTGCTCACTCAGTTTCTTCTTAATGTCTTTTATTTCTTTAGCCATATTGTCCTTCAACTCCATGATTTGACTTAGGAGATTTGAATGAACCTCACTGATTCGATGTTTTCTGCTGTCTCATTGGGAGGTTTGATTTGTTTCTTTGCCTGAATCATATCTTCCTTTTTCTTTTTGTGGCATGTAATTTTTTGCTGATGTCTAGGCTTCTGCTTCTGATGCTGAGTTTTCTCTGATGTTCAGTTTCTCCTTCTTGCCTAGAGACTTATTTTTACGTAGCTGTGTGCTACCACTGTTCTTTGACCCCTGTTTCACTTTTTTCTAGATATTTAGGATTGCCCCTGTTTAACTGCTCAAACCAGGGCTAAGGACACAGCAACGAGGCGTAGGCCAGTTTCCAAGAGCCTTGGAGAGTATGTCAGTAAAGACACCTGCTTGCCTCTTTAATTAATTTATTATTATTTCTCCCTTTACATATACTTTACTGGTCTTTGGCAGACCTCTCAGCTCAGACCCTGGGTTCTAGGCGGAATGCATTCAGAGTAACAACTCAGGTAGGTGGGTGGTGCAGAAGCAATGTCCTCAGGGATGGCCAAGACTCACAAACAAACTTTTAGATGCTGTTCTCCTCCTTTGGCCAGCCACACCCTCTCTCCCTTTGCCTTCTCAGCAACCAGCCCAGGAAAATAAGAGGGTGTTTGAGAAGACAAATTACCTTTAGCTCCCTGGGGGCTCTAGTGCAAAGTCAAAGCCCCAGCCAGCCTGGAAGGATGTGACTCCTCTAATGCAGCAGACCAACTTAGCTGGCCAAAATCTCAATTTTCTGTAGTCTGGATCCCTCCTTCTACCCTTTCTTAGGGAAGAAAACCCCTGCAACCCTCTCAGTTCACAACCACTGCAGTCCACAGCTGCTGCAGTCAGCAGACTGCTGTTTCCTTCGTAGGAGGGGGATGGACAGCCACTGATGCTTTTGTAGCTCAAGAGATTTTTCAGCCATCTGAGACTCCTTTCCTTCGCCCTCTCTCTTTTGGGTGGTGTCTCACTCCCCTTGGTGTTTTGAAAGCCAGAGCAGTCCTCCAGACTATCTTTGCCTGTACTCTAGCTATTGTTTTCTGGGAGAAAAGTGATCTCTCTGCCTCTCTAATCCTTCTTCTTCCCAGAAGACTCCAAATCATTAGTTTTTAATGGAGCTTTCCTTGTATTTGAGTCTCTATACCAGCCAAATATTGGCCTAGGTACATCAGCAAATTCACTAATTAAGAATTTTCATTCATCAGGCAGATTTCCACCACAGTTATCAATACACAATTTTTGTTAATTTAATTATTAAAGACTTGCCATCTGAGAGGAAAATTGTTATAAACTTTTGTAAGTATAAAACACTTGTTAGAATTTATTAAAATGGAAAGTTAGACAAATTTCTGCAAACTTGTAATATTTTGAGAGAATCTCCATGATAGTTATATAAATAAACACAAGCTTTACCTTTTAATATTTACTACATTTACATGTTCTAGAAGCATTTATTTCTTTAGAAAAAATTATCTATTGAACACAAGTGGGACCTTGTTAAAATGCAGACTCTTTAGAAATTCAAATTCAGTTGACCTGGGATCTATGCCTAGGAACCTGCATTTCAACAAGCACAAATCACTAGACTTATAGTCATTCTCCAAGTGACTTTCAGACCACCTTTGAGAAATACAGCTATAGAATAAGAACTATGTCTGTAAAATATCTTCAATGGAGAAGTCAGTATGCTTCTCTGTGAAAGCAACACAATTAGAAAATGCAAATTTCAATTGGAAAATCATCCATTGTAAATGAGATGTTTTTGACTATCTCTATTTATAATATATTTTAAAATAATATTAATGAAGATAAAATATTTCCAATTTTTAAGTAATATTCAATTTCTTCGATTTTTCTGAGACAATATGTTTTTTTGTTTCTGTTCCTTTCCCACCCCTACCAGGGTAGACCCATACCTGTATTTTAGAGTAATTGACAGACTTTTAAAATTCAAAAGAAATCAAGAAAGATAGAGAGATTACTTGGGGATAAAGTAGTCAGATGAGAGGCTTTCTCACACTCACAGATTAAAAGTCCTGCTTATCTTGATGCTACTTTTGAGGTTTACTTTCAATCATACCTGATATTTGCTAGATATATCCAATGCCCCTTCCAGGTCTATAAGGTAAAATTTGAAAAAGCTGAATCACTGACAATCCAAGTAAAAGGCCCAGTGGATGGTGTGAGCATGGAGGCAAGCAGGGTCATTTATATGGGTAGAAAGTTGTCATTTTCACAGGATCTGGAGAAAGACAGTCAGACCAGCTATTCAGTGGTAACAAAGGCTGCCAGTGGGATGTGTTCAGATTTCTGGAGTCTATCTGGTGCTTGGTCAGCTAAGGTGTTTGTTTCTTTTCCCCATAAATGGACTATATGATTTGTCTGTATTTATGCTAGGGGCCTAGTAAAGGGATCATACCTCTTACCAGGAGATACTAATTATCCAGCTTTTTAATTTAGAATCATATAGCAAAGACATTAATGGTTAATTGAGTGGTATTAATGCCACTTAAATATTAATACTATTTAGTGTAATGGTTTTAAATTATTAATCAGGTCTAATCAAAGTTCTGTTATTTCTCTGTCATTAAATGCATCAAACTAAATCCCGTTACATGTCAATTTAAGCATTATGGCTTCTGGCTAGAAGAAAAAAGTAAGATGATGAAAATTCTATCCTAGATTCCAACTTTTCACTCTCATTAGCTATGTGATCTTTGGTAAGGTATTTAACATTTTTTTGAGATTTTTGTATCCTCATCTGTATATATTTATTATGAATATGATACAAGATAATTTCTGTGAAAATGTTTTGTGAACTATAGAGAGCTCTACAAATGTAAGCTATCATTTTTATTATTATGGCAAGTAATGTAAATTTTTTGTAAAATATAGAATCTTTTCATACCTATTTTTAAGTAACTACCCAAGAAAGCTTTTCTCTTTTAATGTAAAAAAAGAAAAAATAAACACTGTTTGCATTCTTATAAAAGCCTACATTAACTAAACTATCTCTCCAGCTTGACTTTCATTTATCAGGTCAGTCAGTTCACTTAGCACACATAAGTGCTTCATGTATTGATCAGACAGTCATCTGAAAATGAGGCTCTAACATCACTGATCTTGGAACTTGGGATTTTATTCTCTTTCAGGGCATACAACATCAAATATACTTTTAGAAAAGCAAGTTTTATTTCCTTCTATTCCCTATACAGCTTTTACATGATTATAACATGATATTACTTTCTGTTTTTAGCCAGTCCCTATGTTTTCCTACAACCAATTCATGCTATATCTGTTCTTTTCTCCATTTCTGCCTGTTAAAAACCTTTAAAATTAAGCACAGTGTTTTTATGTTAAAAAAAAAAAAAGACAACATAGACATCAATCACAGAGACTATCAATATTAGACCTTTGTTTGTTCTCCACTTCTTACTTGATGACAGAACCCCTAAGTTTTAGCTAGGTGTATCATTGCCCGAAATAAAGGCTATGTTTCTCCTCTTACAGCTAGGTGTGACCATATGACTAAGTTCTACCCATTGAGTATAAGTGAAAAACGTATGTGCAACTTCTGGGAAATGTCCTTCTCCTCTGCTTACTGTATTCCCTCCCCCTGGAGCTTGGGCAGCAATGTGGTCAGGGCATGGGCTTCTCCATCTACTTAACTTAAGCTTTGCACATGGAAGGTGCTCAAGAAATATTTATCAGAACAAATTGGTAAAGTCCAACCAAGTAAATGCCTAGTGGTGTAAAATAGGGATTAAAATGCTGGTAAGCAGATAGACAAAAGTACAACAAACATAGCCCTGAGAGTCTGCTACCAGGAGTGAGTAATTTATGACTTTTTCTAATCTGGTAAAACCCTTCTGCCTTTTCTTCCCTGGTAAAATTGAGATAATTCTCACTGATGTTTATGGATTGTGCTCTGGGATACTCAGAAGAAAGATGCTATTATATGTATAGAATAGTTTATAGATATAATCTAATTAGCCTTCACTTCTTGGGTTAAATATCTCTATTTCTTGGTGAATGTGGAATCTTAGAAATGATGAAGTTAAGTGATATGCCGAAAGCAATGTTGTAAATTAAGGTTATTGCTAGCAGTGTAGCCTAGTGATTATACAATGTACTGGTATAGATCCAAATGGAATCAAAGAAAATCCCTAGCTATTTGTTTTAAGTAGAGTTTTCTGACTGTTTTTTTTTTTTTTGGTAAGTTTTAATAAGTAATTATAATGCAATAAAAATAGTGTTATAAAATTTTTCCTCTGAATTCTTATATTTGATATTCACAGCCATTATGGTTGTACCAATCTGTAAAAAATTCTAGAGACAGCATGAACTAGTGATGTGGGAATAGAATTGGAATGGAAATGCTAGGGATATTCATTAGAGCAGTGATTAAAACATTTATTTTCAATTCCTTTGGTGAGAAACAATATGATTTTATAAATCCTGAATTATAACATTTGTTCCTGGGAGTTCAAAACTTCTTTCCAAATTATAATTTGTATACATGTGATATCCCTTTTAAAGATTGTATTAGTTTTGTACTGCTGCTGTAATAAATGACCACAAACTTAGTGGTTTAAAACAATACCAATTTACTGTCTTATAATTCTGGTTGTCAGGAGTCTAAAATTGGTCTCACTGGGCTAACATCAAGGTGTTGGCAGAGCTGTGTTCTTTCTGAAGGTTCTAGGGGAGAATTTGTCATTTTGCCTTTTCCAGCTTCTAGAGACTCCCCACATTCTTTGGTTCATGGTCCCCTTCCATCTTCAAAGCCAGGAACAGCCAGCGGAGTCTTTCTCATGTTGCCATCTCTCTGGTTTTCCCTCTTCTGCCTTTCTCTTCCACTTATAAGGACCCTGGTGATTATATTGGGTACACCTATATAATCCGTGTTAATCTCCCCATCTCAAAATCAGTTGATTAGCAACTTTAATTCCATATGATACTTTAATAACCCTATGCCATGAAACATATTCCCAGGTTCCAGGGAATAGGGCATAAACATCTTTGGAGGACCATTATTCTCCCTACCACAGATGCCTAGAAATAAAAGCCCTCAGATGAGTAGTAGGCATTTGAAAATATGCTGCTATAAATAACCTTACCAATCTCAAAAATTCTAATATACTTTAATATGTCTAAATACTGGCTTAGTTATCCAAACTGTCAAATTTTTTTAAAATAAAAGATTTCATAATAAAAACAATTCTTATCATTAATGAAGATGAAATTACTTCTGGTTGATAATTACACAAAAGCATAAATTAAATAATGTAATTATATGTGGTCAATAACAATATCAGTTAGTCAGCACAAATACACAGAACTTGCAAATCTACTTGGCAATAAGAATAGGTGTTCTATTCAGGAGAAATTCTCTTTCAGGCATTTTGAAACAGAAAACTCAGCCTTAAAATATTGGTTAATATCTCCCTTCTTATGAACTTATATTGGAAAGTGATCACACATAGGATTTCTTTTTTTAAAAACTCTAAGCCTCTGCATTCAAACCACTGAGAAACTTTGTTATTGGCAATAATAGTCTCATTTTTAAGTGTAAACAGAACATATATCATTATTACAAAATGTTGATTGAATAAATTCATTTCCAAAGTAAATTTTGCAACTTCTCCTTTTTTTATTTTTAAAGGGGGGTTCTTTCCAAATTTCTCCATTGTTATTAGGGACACCACTTCTCCTATTCAGTCAGCATCATCATTTACTCTTTTGTTTTCTTTATCCAGGCATCGAATTCCATTGTTCTTTTGAAATATTAAAGTGATATTATCATTGTTGCCTACTCTAAACCCTAATCAATTCATGCCAAGACTACTAAAAGAAGATGTATTAAGGATTAGTCTACATTGATGTTTTATTTGAAAAATAAGGGAAAAATCAGCTCATATTTATTGAACAACTTACTATGTCCTGGGCAGCATCCAAATACTTTAAAATTTAAAACTCACTTCATTTTCACCTTAATCCTGTGAGTTATATGCTATTATTAACCTCGTTTCACAGATGAGAAAACTGAGACATGAAGAAGTTAAATATTTTGCTCAAGATTGTACAAATAGAAGTAGTGAAGCCAGGAGTCAAACACAGATGGTCTGGGCTGAGAGCTCATACCAGAGCACTCACTATGCTACTTGGAAAGTATCCTAAGAGGAAAATATCGTGTGTCTTGGGGGGATTTGTATGTCCCACCAAACTAATTCTATTATGTTCTCACTCTGACAGGCTCCATAGGAAACTGGACGTCATATGTAAGAGAGAAAATGAACCACTGGGTGTGAGGCCTTCATTACCAAAGGAGGAAAGAGGAGAAACAAGTTCTACCACCCTCAGATAGAAACTAGCAGAGTCCTGTTTCTTTAGGCCTGCCTTGTCATCCTTCTTTCAGTCTCGCTAGATAACGCTACCAGGCAATTCACCCGAAAACAATTCTTACATCATGTTATTCCTCTACCCAAGAACCTGAAGTGGCTTTGTAATGCATATGCGAGCAAGTCCAAACTATTCCACCTGGCACTGAAGGTGCTTTTTATTCAACTCCATTGTTCAATCCAATCTACTTCTTCCAAACCCAAATCTTCTATTCTAAAACCTTGGAGTCATCCTTGACTCTTCTCTTTCTCTAACAAGTTGTGTGCACTCTATCACCAAATCCCACTGACTCTAATTTCCAAACATATCCCAAACCCAATCATTTCTTAACACCTTTGTTGCTAACACCTTAGACTAAATAACCATAATCTCTTCTTTGGATCATTGACATAGCTGCCTAACTGGTCCAACTGCTTCCACCCTTACTTTCTACAGAATATTCCAAACACTGCACCCAAAACATTGTTGTAATGCAAATTTCTCCTCTGCTAACAGCCTTCTAGTTTCTCCCTATGTTGTTCAGAATAAATATCAACAGCCCTTCCTAGGGTCTTCAAAGCCTTAGAGAATCTGGTCCCTGCAATCTCTCTGACTAAATCTCTTTCTGTTCTCTCACTTGATCTCTTTGTACTTGCCACATTGTTGCAGATTAGTTCTGGTAGATGTATATTCAGGAGTGATTTCTGCAAATATAGCTTCCATTCAGCCCTGGCGTTTTAAGAAGAAATAAGATGGGAACCTTAGGTTTGATATAAAATTACTGGTTAAAATTCCTGGGGGTAAAAACAATGAGGTCATTATAGTTGAATCCCTAATCTCTGAAGAAATAATATTTTTCTATACTTTTGTGTTTGAAAAGAAATAGGGATTAACTGTCACCCTTAAATTCTCTTACAGATTTTACAAAAATCCATTTAAGCTAAACATTATGTACCATTGATAAAAGACAACTCCAGAGACCCTAATAAATCAACATTTTCTGAAGTAAGAGTCTTTATGAGTTAAAAAAAAAATCTGATCCTGGCTTATCTTTTAGTAAAATATTCCAGTTTTAATTTTGGTAATATCTAGCAAAACGGGAGCCTGGGAGGTAGCTCATCATTTTCTCTTCTTGAAGTAAATCATTGTTAAAACTAACAAAAGCAGTTGTTGATTTAACTTATGTTTAAAGATATACCTCATGAAAGTCTCTCTAATGTTTTTTTTTTTCTTATTGAGTATATTAAAATTGAATTTCATTTTAACAGTAAGCAATTAACTAGGGCAACACTGAGTGTGTTATTCAGTCAAAGGGGTGCTGCTGCAAAGGACCAGAAATCTGTTGACTTTTATAAAGGGTACCTACTTGGGGTAACAAGTTACAGTTACAAAGCCCTAAAGAGTCCAACTCAAGGTTACTTCCTTACCATGTGTTTAAGCAAGATGATGGACTTTGTTCAGACTTACACTTTCCTCTTAAGGCTCTGTGGGTCCAGCTTCTTCTGACCTCAGCTGTAGGCTGGCATAAGGCTCGTCTCTCTTCCCAGGGCTTGTTTCTTTCCAGGCTCAGCTGCTCTGTTGTCTTCATAAGGTCAGCTGCAAACTATCAGGCGAATGGCTCATGGCTCTTCCTGGGGCCTCTGCCATGTCTATGGAGCTGTCTCTCTCCCTCTGTGTATCTTCTCTGTCTGTCTACTTCTGTGGTCTTGATTGAGCATCTGTTTATATAGTCCACCAAAAGAGGCAGGGACTCAACCCCACATGCCCTAAAGACATGGTTGAATGAAAGTCCTAATCTTAACATAATTTAATCAAAGGCATCTCAGCTGACTAATACAATCAAAGGGTATCACACTCAGAGGAACAGACCAGTTTACAAACATAACCAAATATCTTTTTTGGAATTCATAAATAATATCAAACTGATAGACTGAATAAATAAATGGCTTCATATGCAATTTTCTTCTCTTAAAATTGACGTGATTAATGCAATTTACCAATTTATAAAATATTAAATGTACAAAATAAAACCATAAAAGTACTAGATGAAATCATGGAATAGTTGTCTTTTAATCTCAGAAAGTAGAAGATTTCACCAAATATAATACAGAAAAGCCATGAAATAATATATATATGAATCTGGTCACAATTAATATGAAAATTAAATAAGTTTCTGCATGGCTGATACCACCATAAGAAAAGAAACACAAAGACAAACTGGAACAAAATGGCAACTTTCAGACAAAGAATTAATTTCTTTAAAGAACTCCCTCAAAGAAATAAGAAAATAATCAACCAATTGAAAAGTGGCCAAACAGTATAATTAGAAAGTTAACAGAATAGGAAATGCAAATAGATCTTAAATATATGACAGATAGTACAAGAAATACAAATTATAACTTCTCTGAGAAATTATTTTCAGCCTTAATACTGACCAATAGTAAAAATGAAAATAAAACATGTTTAGTGAGAGTGGAGAGAAACTAGTATCCTCATGCATTGATGGTAAGAGTAGAAATTTGTAAAAATAAGGAAGATTTGGGAGACTGTGACTGTGTTTTCCAAAGATGACTGCACTAATATATATTCTATACCATGTGCTCTTTTTACGGTCTGTTGTTCACACTCTTTCATTGACAGCAAAGTTACATTCCCTTTCCTTGTTCCTGGGTGAACTTTTGTACTACCTTGACCAATAGAATGTGGTGGAAGTGATAGCGTGTGACTTCTGAGGTTGGGTCATAAAAGGTATTGTAGCTTCTGTCTTTATACATAGAATAGCTTACTTTAAGGGAAAATCTCACCGTGCTGTGAGGACACTAAAGGAGGGCACCATGGAGAAGCCCTGTGGAGAGGAACTGAGCCCACCAGACAATGGCCACACCACGTAAATGACCAAATTAAAAGTGGATCTTCCAGCCCCAGTCAGATACTTGCAGCTCCAGATAACATCTGTTTGTAACTACCTAAGTGTCCCCAAGTGAAAACCCCAGATGAGTTCTTCTTGAATTCCTGACCCACAGATATTATGAGCACAATAAATTCTATTTTATTTTATTTATTTATTTATTTATTTATTTTTAAAGATTTATTTATTTCATTACATATCTCCCCTTCCCCCCGCTGTGGCGACGCGCTGAGAGTGGTCACTGCACAGGCGCGGCTTTCCCCGCTTGTGGGCGGTCTCTGCGTCCGTTCACGGCCGGCTTTCAGTTCGCGGGTGGCTGGCTGCACTCCATCCGCAGGCGACCTGCCCTGCCCGTGGCGGCTCTTGCCCTGTCCATGGCAGCTTCTTGCCCTGCCCACGGCGGCTCCGGCCTGCCCATGGCGGCTTGCCATTCTCAAGGCGGTCTGCCCGCTAGGAGAGGTCCCCGGGAATCGAACCCAGGGCCTCCCATGTGGTATGCCAGCGCCCCATCCACTGGGCTATCGAGCCAGCCCCAAATTCTATTTTAAATCACTAGGTATCTATTTCTGAGAAGAAGTCTTTGAAGATTTTCGATATTAGCTATAGAAAATTTTCAGAGGAAGAACTAATGAATTTTTTCCTACAAGGGATATTACCTTTTTCCCATTTCCCATTAATTAAGTTAATTTACTGGACCATTATATATTGAATGCTGCAATGTGCCAAATGCTATTTTTGGTGATTGTGTATATAATAGTGAACATATCTGACAAAGTCCCTGATTTTGAGAAGTCTACATGTGGTGGGGGCATGTATGGGAAAGGGTGCACCTGGGGCATGCTTCTATGGAACATGATTGTGTTCATGTGGTCATAGCATGTTATCTTAGTGGGTGGGGACCCATACAATAAACAACAAAATATTAAACTCCCATCCTGGGGAGTCCTGCAACATTCTCAAATAGAGGGCCAGGAATCTCTCTACTACATAGGCAGTACCTAACAAAAGGAAACAGACCAATATGCCAAGTTCTCAGTATTCATGCATGTAACTATGAACCTTATTCTTGTAAAATTGAAACTTAGTGGTTATGATAGGTTCTGAGGGGAGAGGAAGGGAAGAATAGGTGGGACCTAGGGTATTTTTAGGGCATTGGAATTGTTCTGCATTGTTTTACAATGATGGATACAAGCCATTATACGTTTCGTCAAAACCTATAAAGTTGTACAGTGCAAAGTGTAAACCATAATGTAAACTATTGACCATGATTAGTGTAGCCGTTTAGAGTTTGATGTAATTATGAATTCCAAAAATTGATATTTAATCATGCTTGTAAACTGATCTGTTAATCTGGGCATGATTAAGTTATGATTAGGGCATTGACTGGGCCACATCAGTAGGGCATTGAGCCCCACCGCTTGGTGGGTGGGGGAATCAAATATAAAAGGCAAGGCAAAGGACAGAGGGAACAGGTTTTGAGAAGCAGTTCTGATGTTGGAGTTTTGATGTTGGAATTTTGATGTTGGAGAGAAGGCCCCCAGGAAAGAAAAGTGAGCCATCCGCCTGATAGTCTATAGCTGGCCTTGTGGAGAAATGCAAAGCCTAGAGAGCCTCATAGTCTACAGCTGACCTTGTAGAGGAAACAGTGGCACTGAGCCCAGGGAGAAACACAGCCTCAGGAAGAGAAGAACCCAAGAAGGCTGAACCCTGGCAAACGTTGGCAGCTGTCTTGCTCTAACACATGGCAATGGACTTTGGTGAGGGAAGAAACTTATGTTTTATGGCCTGGTAACTGTGGACTTCTACCCCAAATAAATACCCTTTAAAAAAACCAACCAATTATTGGTATTTTACATTAGCACCCCTTTGGCTGAAATACAATTAGTAACAATGCTTCAATATTTTTTCATCAATTGTAACAAATGTACCATACTCATTTAAGATGTTACGAATAGGAGAAAATGTGAGAGGGGTGGGATATATGCAAATTCCCTATATTTTCTATGTGACTCTTTTCGGTAACCTAAAACTTCTTTGGAAATAATGTTTAAAAAAATAAGACACCCTATGGGAAGATACATAAGAAATTGTAAATGTACATTAAAAAAATAACATCTTATGGTGATGAAAGTCACAATGCAAGGAATTTTTTTGGCATTGCTTTGGAAGATGTT
>PVKH010010306.1:0-18327 GCA_004027955.1 Chaetophractus vellerosus | reverse complement strand
TGAACAGACACGGCAGGATGGTCACATCTGAGAACACAAGGGGAGCCTGCTCTACTGGGACAGGTCCCTTGAAAAAGTCCCAGGCTGAGTGTATCAGGGAGATTTCTGAACACTTCTGTCCCGCTCCCCAAAGGCACCGGCCATTCTGAAAGATGCTCTGTTCATCCTCTGTCCCGACATGCATTTCCAATCCTGAGTCTCAGCCAGCCCATAATCCAATCACCCAGTTGTCATCAGGCCCTCTGCACTTGGATTAGATGCTGCTCTCTCATATACACTAGGGCTTCCGAGGAAGTCCAAACACAAGCTCCTCCCAGGCACCCTCCTGGCTACAGACCTCACGTATGGAGTCTGCGTTCTCCATATCCCACCTACATACAATAATGTTGTCTAATATACCTGTCCAAGGCTTCCTCTTTCTTGCTCTTTGGTCTTGAGTAGTTGCCCCATACCTGGTCTTTGTCAGCTCTTGTAACACTGTGGGCCAGAAATTGTTATGTATTTTGCTATAGAAAGAAAATGAATTGTGCACAACCAGCCAGTGGATCTTTCCATGGATAAATGAGCCACTTCTTGGAGATCCCAGAGGTACTTACACAAAAATTTATTTGTATTAAGTTCCCTATGAAATGTTCATAAAATACACATGGGACTTCTCCACCCCTTCCATATACTTTCAAAACAGCATATTTTAAATATGCCAATTCCTTCATTAATTTGGTAAATATTTACCGAGGGTCATTAAGCAGGGCACTGAGGGGACAAAGAGATGTGATTCTGTTTTCAGGAAGTTTAAAAAACAATGGTGGCTAGGATATGGAGAAAATAAGACTGCTCGTACATTGTTGGTGGGAATGTAAAATTGTGCAGCAGCTATAGAAAAGTTTGGTGGTTCCTCAAAAAGTTAAACACGGAATTACCCCATGACTTGGCAATCTAACTCCCAGGTATATACCCAGAAGAACTGAAAGGAGGGACCCAAACAGATGTTTACACACCAATATTCATAGCAGCGTTATTCACAATGGCCAAAAGGTGAAAGCGACCCCAATATTCATCAACCGATGACTGGGTAAACAAACTGTGTACATCAATATAAAAATGAAATACTATCCACCTAAAAAGGAATAAAGTTCTGATATATGCAATAACATGGATGAACAGTGAAATCATTATGCAAAGTAGATAAGCCAGACACAGAAGGACAAATATATATGATCTCACTGATAGGAAAGAGATAGAATATGCAAACTCATCGTCAGAAATTAGAATACAGGTTATGAGGGGCTGGGGTGAGGTGGGGAATGGGGAGTTACTGCTTAGTTGGTACAGAGTTTCAATCTGGGGTGATGGAAAAGTTTTGGTGATGGATGGTGGTGATGGTGACACAACATTGTCAGTGCAATTGTCACTACTGAATTGTACGCCTTACGCTGGTTTTAAAAAGGGAAATTTTATGCTGTATATGTTACCAGAATGAAAAAATTTTAAAAACCCATAGAACCGCACAACATAAAGTGAACCCTAATGTAAAATAAGGACTATAGTTAATAGAATAATTATAATAATATTGGTTCATCGATTGTAACAAAGATACCACACTAATGAGAAATGTTAATGCTTTACACTGGTTAAAAAGGGAAATTTTATGTTGTATATATGTTACCAGAATAAAAAAAATTTAAAAAGAGAACATAGAACTGCACAACATTAAGTGAACTCTAATGTAAAATAAGGACTATTGTTAATAGAATAATTATAATAATATTGGTTCATCAATTGTAACAAAGATACCACACTAATGAGAAATGTTAATAATAAGGAAAACTGAGGGGGCACCAGGGAAGGTAATATAGGAACTCCGTACTTCTGCATGATTTTTCTGTAAACTTACACCTGCTGTTACAAAAATAAAATCTCTGGACTCTAACCGAAAAAGAAATCTGATGTAGGAGGAAGACAGATAACCATCTGTTTTATGAAGCAGATAAGAGCCTGAAAACTAATACTGTCCATAATACTGTTTTTCAATAGATGTTAAGCCAATTACCTAAATAGATGGAGCAATTTCATTTCTTAACGAGATTTGTAGAAAAAGCCCCTAGTCAAAGGTGAACCATCAGTTCCTGGCTCCACCCTGGTCGATGAGAAGGCCACAGACACAGACCACACCCTAACACAGTCGCTGGGTTCCAGGGGTTACTCAAGGTAGCCGAGTCTGTATAAATCAGCATTTTGCTGGACATTTTAAGAAAGAGAATCATTTGTATTTTTACTTACTCAACAAATGTTTAATGATAACCCACTGTCTGCCAGGATTTCTCCTGTGCTCTCAGGATAAAGGAGTGAAAAAAAAAAAAAATAACAGATGAAGTCACTGCTCTCCAGGGCTTGGGATGGGAGATAAACAAAGAAGTGCATATTGTTTCAACTGGAAATAAGAGACATGTTCCTTCAAAAAAGAAAGAAAAAGAAGAACATTCTCTCCGTTGGCATTTCTGGGCATGCAGACCGTGACCTTGGCACTGCCATGCAGGAGGAGGCTGGCTGAGCCTCAAGCTAGTAGAAAAGCAGACCTGAAACGTGGTGAGAAGCCAGTCCTGGGGCAACAATTCATCCCCTGGATCCAGCCCTGCCTGGAGTGAAATGATGGACTTTGTAAGGTAATGCCAGCCCCAATCCCCCTTGTTGTTGAAGTCCACCTGCTTTGGGATTTCTGTCCCTTGTAACTGAAGATGCTCATCCATGCCTAATCACGACTTTCCTGATCCCTCTTGCTCCACACACAGTCAGGCCACCACTAGTCCTGGGAAGTGGAGCTCTAATGCAGCTTTTCAACCTCACTGCCATCATCCCAGTCCAGCCCCTCTTTAACCTTGAACCTGAGTAACAGCGGAGGACCTCAGAGGGGCTGGATCACACGAGGAGCGGTGAGGGGGGAAACAGGACACTTCTTTGTCCTGGGAGATCTATGCAAATCAACCCACAGACGGCACAACTAAGGCATCCTCGAGCCAAGAGAAGAGAGAAGAAAATGATCACAGAGAGTGAAGGATGGTCTCTCTTAGGGGGCGGGGGGCCTCCTAGCCCCTCCCCTAGAGAACCAGCATGTGACTGGTGGCCTGACCCGTGTCCTCTTCATGTTGGAATGCATTCTGGTCCAGGAGTTTTACCTTCCCACTCGATCTTGTTTCACATTGCAGTGATAGAAAGAAAAGAATCCTTTTCTGGGCAAACAAGTAGCAGACCTCTGAACAAGGGATTCTTGTCACTTACAAGGAGAATCACTGATGTTGGTGTGAATCCCATAAATCAGGTTTCCCAAGTACATCAGCAAGCTCAGCATTGTAAAAAATAAGAGTAAAATTACTACTATCTCAATTTTATTCTTATGATCTGAAAAACCAATATTATGTTTTATTAGCCCTTGAACTATAGTCCAATATAGATCATTTCACTTTCTCTAATGGGTATTTGACTCTGAAATCCGTTAATTGCATGGTGCTCTATGTCTGGAATTTTTTTCAGAAAGATTCCTTGTACCTTTCAAAAAGCAAACATTAATTTGGTTTGCTCTCTTAAACTCTCTTAAATGTATCCTTAAACTCTATTCAAAGTAGCGGCCTTCTTTCCCCCAAATTTCTTTTAACTCTTCATAATGTTTGCACATTTCAGACTTTGTAAAAGGATGTGCTCCGAAATGTCAAGCCTCACAAGGTTTTCCTATCAGAACTTCCATGAACCAATAATAGAACATGGCCAAGAAGCCTAAGAATCACAGATAAAGAGGACTCAGCAAGCCTGATAATACCACACCACGCATTTATTTCTTCCTTTAAATGTATTACTTTTAGTTTAGCAGGTCTCCTATACCCAAGTTTCTAAACATCTAGAACACAGCAAATATAAAGCTATTTAACAAATTCATCATTTTAACCACCTGAAGTATTTGAACAGATATCTACATAAATGTATCATTTTTCTAAAAGCAGCCAATCATAGACACAAAAACAGCTGTGCGTTCTTAAAATATTTTATTTCATATACATAGGTTTCAATTAAATTCACTTTCTTTGACTTGAATCAAATTATTGAATTGCCTTCTAATACTAATGGGGTCCAATGATATCTATTTTCCTTTAAACCAAAACTTTTCCAGCCAGTTCTTGCCTTAATGCTGTGTCCTCAAAGACCAGGACCCATGTAGGACTCAGAGGCAGTGCAAAGGGCTGTGAGTTACAGACATCAGCATACTTTTTAGTTTCCTTGGCTGCTCAGGCAACTACCATGCTAAACAATGGTAATTTATTCACTCACAATTTGGAGGCTGAGAGAAAGTCCAAATCAAGCTGCCATCAAGGTGATGCTTTCTTCCCAAAGACTGTGGCGTTCTGGGGCTGGCTGCTGGCCATCCTTGGTCCTGGGCTGCTCTGTCACATGGCAATGCACATGGCGGCCTCTCCTGGTCTCTCCCTTCTCCTCCCAGTTCTGTTGATTTGCAGCTTCTGCACAATGTAACTCTCTCACTCGCTTTGTCTGAATCTCATTCTGCTTATAAAGGACTCCAGTAATAGGATTAAGACCCATCCTGACTGGGCTGGGCAGTCTCATCAAGGTCCTACTTACGATGGGTTCACACCCACAGGAATGGGTTAGATTTAAGAACTTGTTTTCTGAGGTCCATGCAGCTTCAAGCCACCACAGCACTCTAACATCCTAGAACACAGAGCACCTGGGGCATATGATCCAGTGTCAACTGGATCACAGCAGATGCCCTGATACTTATTAATGGCTCACACACTCAGAAATCCAAACTGAACACTTTGCATCCTGTACTGGTAGCAAATAAGAAATAACTGCATTCCACCTGCCAACACAACCTAATCTGATATGTGCCACTTACATTGCAATTGACAGTGATTTTTCATTCCCTCTTCAGCTCTAACAAATCTCCCTCCCCCAAGACACCTGAACATACTCATACATACACACAGTGATCATTTTCTCACTCCATCAACTCACTACTCCACAAATACTATATTTAGCTTAATTTTATCGAGCTATCTGGATGCCTGAGAACTTACAGATTTTAAAGTACAAAACAAATCACTATATTTGAACACTGCAAGTAGCACCTGATTTAATGTATAAAGGCAGCAGGTCACTTCTGTATGAATATCAGCAGTAATTTCACTGCTTCTCCAAACGCTCCAGGGAAATCCTCTGTTGGAGCTTGAACACCACAAGTAATGGGGTTGACAGTGAAAAAGGAGCATGAGGGGACCACAGGTCTAGAACACTGAGTTCAAGTGGCTAAGGAAGGTTATTTAAACTGTGAAAGATTTCAAATAACATTCATCAGCCCCTTTGTAGTGGGGGGAACTGTGCCCTCAAAAAGATATGTCCAGGCTGAACATTCGGAAGGTAGCCTTATTTAGAATAAGGTCTTTGCAGATGTAACTAAGGGAAGGATTTCTAGACTAGATCATCTGAAATTAGGATGGTCCGTAAATCCAACGATGAGTGTCCCTCTAAGGGAGGGAGGAAAAAAAAGGACAGGGGAGATACAGAAGGGAGAAGCCCACGTGTGGAGACAGTGGCCGAGATTGGGGTGGTATGTTTAGAAGCCAAGGAATACCAAGGGCTGAGAGCAGCTACCAGGGGCAAGGAGAGAGGCATGGAAAGGAATCTCCCCCAGAGCCTCCAGGAAAAAACAGCCCTGTCCACACCTCGATTTCAGACTTCCAGCCTTCGGAACTGTGAGAGAATACATTCTGTTGTTTGAAGCCACCCAGTTTGTGGTCATTTGTTACAGCAGCCGAAGGAAACGAACGCACCCCTTTTTCCACAGTGGCACAAGAAAGGCATGACATTAAAAATTCCTTCTATATGGGATGCACCCACTGACTATGTCAAGGGACGGAATGACAAGTGACACAATATCTGAAAGAGCACAAATGTCAATATCTAGCATGCTGCTTATAATACAATATCTCCTTAAATAACCCATCGGAAAATGTTTATTTGCCAGTTAAAAAAAGACATTTACATGTTTTCCTCCATGAGTACTTAATCTGAAGTACTGCCCAGAAATAATTTAATAAAATGATAAAAGTCACCGCACAACTAGTATATATTATACCATTTTTTTCCTTTGTGACTTACAACCTGAGAGGAAGTTTGTTTAAAGTGCCATTAAATGGGTATATGTTTAAATAACAACTATGTAGTTTCTAATTTTAAACTACTTAAAATATCAAATATTTTATTCTTCAACTATTTTCCAAATTAGTGTATTGAAAATATCCATTATCTGGAACTGAAGGAGGTTATTTTTACCTCCTGTTTTATTATTGAAGAGTAAAGCTTTCTTAGAACCAGAAAAGAAATTTCTTGTGAAACACCCACCAAACTAAGCACATTTATTATCACACAATGCGATGTGTACATCTTCCAAAAATATGCAAGCCTTAAGTGAAAGTATTATTTTCAAAAAATTAAAAACACGACTCTTACACAAATATAGTTCAGATCCATGCCAAAAATTTATAAGCTCATTAACAAGTGATCTAGTAATAAGAGCAAAAGAACTGGGAATTTGTGGGCATTTAGAAATGAGATTACCAGGTTACATAAAAACCAATAAAGGTCCAACAGGGCAAAAAGCCCTTTGGAGTATCTTAACTCCAAATCTGAACTTAACATGAAACATCTGTGTATGTGAACTCTAATCAAATAGTAAGTGACCAAGTCAAACATGAATACATTCTTCTAGATAATTAAATAATAATTGGGTAGACCTGTTAAACTGCACAAGAATGAAAGGTCGCATCATATCCTCTTCTGCAGTATTTATGAAATTGCGTATAATTTTTCCTAACACTTGATAAAAGACGTTTAAGCACATAATTGTACATTACCAAAAAAACAACCTGACTTTAGTATTTCTAGGCTGTATCTTCAAATACCATAAGGAAGGATCTACGCTAGTTTGTTGGAGGGTCTTTCCAAAAAGTTCAAGATCGAATGCCTGCTAAAGCACTTTTCCCTATGTGCTGTGATCCCCAATATATTTCACTGCCTTGGTACACAGATTCCCTGTCCGATAGCGCCACAGGCACCTCCTCCCTGGACTCGTTTACTTTAACCAAGCTGATTAACTTAGATGGAACTCACTCTAGTCAAACCCTACTCAGGCTATCAAGGTAAAGAAAAGTCTGAAAAACAAGATCTGAATCCATATTAGCCAAGGCGAATATGTCTTAATAAACTACACTGAAACTCTTACATTCACGGTGTTTCTTGAGATTGAATGTGCTCACTTTCTCGGCAACAAACAACATTGACAACACTTAGCAAATAATTACAAATAATCCCTTCCCTCTGAAATGTTAAGATTTCTGAAAAACAAAATCTTTTAGAAGATACATAGGACAAACACATTACTAGACGTTTATTTAAATAAATGCTTGTTATTTTATGCTTCTTAGCATCTGTGGCATTATATTCAGTGCCTCCAATCTGCTTGCATATGGTTTTACACCAAATAATTAAGGATAAACGTATTATCATGTTGGTGAAATTTATACACTCCAAATATCTATTATCTCACTATGTATGTTATTTATATTTTAAATTGATAATTATGAGGGCTGGCTGTATAGCCCAGTGGATAGGGCACCGGTTTACCACATGGGAGGCCCTGGGTTCGGTCCCCCAGGCCTCTCTGGGTGGGCCAACTACTTGAGAAGGCAAAAGCCGCCGTGGGCGGGGCAGAGCCGCCTTGGGCAGGGCAAAAGCCGCCACGGGCAGCGCAAAGCCACCACGGGCAGAGCAGAGCTGCCTGCGAGCAGAGTGGAGCCACTCGCGGGTAGGGCAGAGCCGCCCGCAAGCGGGACAAGCCGCCTGCGAGTGGGCAAGGCCACTGCTCACCAGTGAAGCTGACTCGGCGTGTCACCACAGCGGGGGGGCAGGGGGGGAGACAAAAAGCAGAAAAAAAAATCTAAAAAGTTGATAATTATGACAGGTTGAATTTTGTGAATCCCAGTAAAGATTATGTTTTTGAACTAACCCATTCCTGTGGGTGTGAGATCCTTTGATTGCATTAGATATGGTTAAGTGGCCTTGATTAGATCACTTGATTAGATTGCTTTTCATTGGAAAAAGTGAGGCCTGACCCAGATTGGGTCTCCACCCTCTTACTGGAGCTTTACATAAATGGAGACACAGAGAGGACAGAGACAGAGAAAGGAAGGCACCATTTTGACCCAGCCACGTGAGAGAGGAATGGAGGATCCCTAGTAGCTGAAACTGAAGCAATGAAGCCCCTGAGAGGCTGGGACCATGGAGCAACTCAAGACTGAAGAGATGAGCCAGATACCAGGTGGGACGCCACAATCATCAGTAGTTGACTTTGTTGCGAAAGAGTCTCTGGCCATACCTTGATTTGGACATTTCACAGCCTCTAAAGAGTAAGAGTTTCCTCTAATAAAATTCCCATTATAAAAGCTAACCCAGTTCTGGTATATTGCATTGGCAGCCATGTGGCAAACTAAGACAATAATATTGTATGATAATTTAGGTTACAGGATTCTATTAAAACACTGTCACTAAAGATAATATAGAGTAATGCTTTAACACCTATTGAAGCCTAAGCTACAATGAAGTCAGGGTTCCAGTTGGACACAGATTCTCAAATTAAGGTGCTAATAATGTTTATTACTTAGGTCAGGCACCAGGTATTATATGAAGATCATGAGTTTGTTTCCCATGATGGCCAATGCAATGGGCTTACTCTGTAGCCCCACTCATGGGCAGAGACCTTTCACCTGCAAGCTCCTGGATTTAATGAGAAGGGGGGGGGGGCATGAATGGATTTAAAAATCCAGAATATCACTCTCAGAGAGTGATTCAAAGTGTGCCTGTAGTGGGTCAGAACTAAATATCTCAATTTAACTTTTTTTCTTTCTTTTGCAACTAGAAGGTCACTTTGCAGAAGAAGAAACAGAAGGAAGTGTCTGGAGAAAATTACAAGTGCTGAGATTTATCAGTACAGGAAGAAGTCAGTTATACTCATTAAATTAAATACCCGGATCTACAAGTGTCAAAATTGACATCAAATAATCACCATCAGCTACTGAAATTTCTAACATATTCTTCAGCCCTTTTCCGGAGACGGCGGAGAGCAACAGCCATCAGCTAAAACTTGTACTTTGCTTAGATGGGTGAAATAATTCAGCTGTAAGTGAATTTACAATCATGTTATTCATAAGTGGAGAAGGGGATGAAAATTATTCCTCAGCGTGATACTGAATCCATGAGACAGATTTACAACACTAAATAAGTAATCAAAATGTTGACATTTCTTATTCTAATTATATCTATTCTGTTCCCCAAAAGGTACTGAAACTCATCAAGAAATGGCACATTCACAGGGATAATTATAGAGAGTTATCTCATTCCTCCATTTGTGTCTCTTGGTAGGAAGTGAAGGAGCCGAAAATTGTCTCTACAGAAACTTCTAGAAACAAGACTCTAACTTGGAATCAATATTCAAACTTTTCTCTCAAGTTCCATTCAAAAACAGTTCCACACAATAGTGATCTCTCCAATCTTGACTTCTTAAGAACAAAGAATTTAAGGAAAAAAGGCCAGAAAAATGCTCAAATTTTTTAGAAAAATCAGGTCCTGGGCCACTATTTTGACCATACTCTACTCGTTTTAGCTTCATAAAGAAAGAGAAAATGTAGAGCAAATAAAAAAAAAGGCGGGGGGGGGGGAGAACAGGTACATGGTTTGAGGCCATTTCAAAACACATTTTCCCATTCAGAATCCTCCTAACTTCACATTTCCCACTGATTAAAAAAAAAAAAAAACCTGTTAGAATATGTACTAATCCCTGAGATGGCAAATGGTTAACACAGGTCCTGTTCCTTGGGAGATTGGCTTATAACCCCATGAATGAGAGCCTCCTGAGAGCCAGCTGTAAAGAGAGTAAAAATGGCACTGGGTTCATTTAGAAGATTTCTGCATTTTTCTAAGTTTACATGCAGTTCTCATTAATTTCTTAATGGTGCTCAAGAATATTTTGTTATTATTCTATAAAGTCTTGTCTGAAAGGATTATTGACATTCTTAAAACATTTCTTAAGAAAAAAAAAACGTTAGCTCTCTAAAAGCTTCAAAACTGATGTTCATAATTTCTTTTTAGTGCTCTAAATCACACCCTGCTGGCAAACACCTGCTTAGAATTCCTCAAATGATTGAGCAGGCATGAGAAAGACCTCTCTCTCCCGTGACTTAGTAATAGCAGATTTCAAATACACATTTCATCTACCTTGCTTACACACACACACTAGCACAATGGATTCCCAAATAATCAGGAAGTAAAGAAAATTTGGTCAAAATCAGATAGTTTATACCACAATGGATTTCATTTATTATAATTTTTCCTGCTACAAATCATCACCAAGAAATTCTCAAATGACACCACCAAGATATTATCAATTGCAACTTGTCCTACCTCTATGAGCCTTTAAATCTACAGTCATTTAAATATGTATTTGATACTTGAAGAACTAGCAGTATCCATCTTTGTCACGTGGTGATCAAGGACTCCAACTTTAGTATTTAAAATGTTCTAAGCAATTCAAATTTACCTAGCTACTTTAATTTACTGAACTTTTAATAACAGCATGAACAATCTTAGGTAAAAAGAAGCTGAAAAAAATTTTTTAATTAAAACTAGCATTGGCATTTGGAGCATCAGCCAGAGTTTCATAAAGAGCTGAGTTTAAAGACGCATTCAATTCTGACATGAATATCTTCCTTTACAGAGCCTTTCAGAGCCTGGGACTCCCGTAAAAGGAACCCTCAATGTGAAAGAGAACTGCATTTTATATCTTCGTGGATCTCAGGGAATAAAAATCAAATAAAAATGAAGATGTATCCTAACAACCTGTCCTGCTAGTATAGTGTAATGACAACTAAGGAATCAGAGGAAAGACAACTCAGTGCTCTGCTACCCTAATGAGAAGGATTTCTGAAGCCACGTTTTTCCCAAGTACTAGTGACCTCCGGTGACGGACTTTGTAATTGTATTTCCGTAGTTAGTAGGTTGAAATATTTTCCTATTCATTTATACAAGCACATCACTTAGTGCTGGTCAGTTTTTAGTTTCTTTGCAAAATGACAAGTGCTCTAGCGCAGGACCTAAAGATTTTTATTTTTTAAATTTTGTGGAAATGTCCCCATTTTCCTTCATTCTTGGAGGTCCCACAAAGCTAAATTGAAATTGTGTTTGAAACTCAGGGCAGTATTTGCCTAAAGGAGACTGGAGCTCATTTTTAGGAGTGACTCATACACATGATGACAAGAAATGAGCTAATGCTAAAGGATGACAGCACAAAACGACTGCAGCCAGGCGGCATGGGGCGGCTACTTTGATCTGCCCTGCTTTTCCCCAATTCCAGTCTTTCAGGGCAAACTTCCTGGTAAGGACAGAGTGATGTCCCCCAGAGCCAAATCTGGATACCCAGCAGCAACTGTAAATTTCTAAGTGGGCCTGCTAACACCTTCTTGAAAGGCACACAATCTTCTCCTACTCCTCACAACCTAATTTTTTTAAAAAACCCTCAGAGGGGAGGGACTTAATATTCCCCAAGGAAGGAAAAGTCCTGTGATCGAGATTTCCATAGGAGTCAAACTTGAAGAACTTTGTTTTGATTTGCAGATTCAAATGCATTGAGATCTGAATTCACCTGGCTAGCATCTTTGGATCCGATTCTACTGATCTACTCCAAAACTGAGAGCTTCAATCTCCACCGAACCAACAAAAATCAGAAATGGAGCAAATCACGAAATAGAAGCATGTAAACTTTGAAAAGAACATTAAAAAAAAAAATCAAATGAATGGCAGGCTGATTTCCCTTATAGTAAAAGCCGCCCCCCATGAGAAGGGTCTAACCTCCCAATACCCAGGGAGTATCTGGGTTTGCCCAAGTGGCTTCTGCTCCTGAGCTGAGCTGCAGCACCCGAGCTCTTAGCTCGGCCGAATTCCACTAACCCGCGTGACAGACAGCTGCAGAGGGCTACGCTAGCGCAGGACAAAGCCAGGTCCACCAATTAGTTCCCTTTTTGACATAATTCCTATAAATTGCATTAATATCAAAAGGGAACAAATAAACACACTGGTCCGCTATTCTCTGATTAGCATGCTAATTTTAGGTTTTACTAGAACTTGAGCTTTCTCAATGAATATTCAAAACAGCAGCACAGGCTTCAGCTCCCAGACAAAAAGTGAAAACAGGCTGCGTGTATATATTTTCAGACCTGACAAGAGGAAAAACAATCATAAAACCTCTTATGTTCGCGAACGGGACCTGACGCTCTCTTATTTTTTTTTTTACATGCCTCATTTTTAGAAACAAGCCAGCGATTCTGTCTGTCAATATTAATGAATAACTCAACCCCAAATTCTAAGTTTTTCCTATAAGTTTTAAATGATGTGCTACTTACAAGTGCTGCCTGCTCCTGCGCCGCTCCAGCTCTGAGTGGACAAAACAAAGAGCATCTCGAGGAAGAATCCAGGGCAAGAGTCCATGTTCACCTGCGTTGGGGGCCCCCACCCCAAAACCCAGGAGTCTCCAGCAGCTGCTCTGCGCCTGGGCCTGTTCTCCCCTCCCTCTCGCCTGTTGTCCGCGCTCGCTCCTGGTCTCTCTTTCACACACCCACGCAGCGCTGACTCGGGGGGACAGTCTAACCTGCAGCCACACCTACCAATCTCCCCTCCCACTCCGCTGCCGCCTGCGCCTATTCCTGAATCGCAGCGCAGGAGCGGGTCCTGCGAGCTCCCGCGTGTCCCGGGCGCCCCTGGTGGCGGCAGGTGGGAAGTGCGAGTCTGGGAGACTTGCCAGGCACCGGCGTCGCAAATCATCCTTTAAAAGCTCACTCACTCCGGGTGGTGCTGGGGAGAGAGGGTCGTTACGGATACGCCCTCATCAGTCACTCTTTCCTCTCGGTGTTTTCTACCTGCAACAGCAGAACGATTGAAAGTTCTTCAGTCTGAGGAAGCCAAGCATTATGACTGTAATAATGCTTGAGTGTTTGGAAGGCATGCTAGTAAACACGTGTATTTTTTTTTTTTACTTGAAAAGGAGAAGTTAGGACAGAAATAACTAATCAGGTTTGCAAAAAATTAAAATTTCAAAAACCCTCGTAAAGAAGAGAATATCTGTGTTTTATCAAATCATTTAAAAATGTCTATGCAATATACCCCAATTCAGTGTCAGTTTTTTATTAAGTACATCTCTATTTGGCGATTTTATAGTTATGATCAGTAGATATATTAAATCATAAACTGACTACCTAGGAGGAATCTTACTCCAAATATCATCACAAAAGTGACCTTATACGAACGAGGTGAATTGAATTAGGTGAACAGATTTAATTGAATGGAAAGTTTTTAATCAACCTCTGCTGCTTTTAAAATAATTTCCACAAAGAATGCATTGAACTGATGGAATGTAAAGGAAAAGGACTTACCGAAGAAGGCTGCAGAGTATAAAGCTAGAATCCAAATGGCCCATGAAGAGGTAACGGAACAGAGATTTCTAAATCCCTGCCCTAGAAATAACTCTACTGGCCTCCTCAATTGCCGGAAAAGGCTCTGGGAAGATGTAAATGGATGACTTAAGAGAAGAGAACCACACCAGATCAATACACTCCTAAAATGGTCCCAAACTCAGAGCAAATATGTTGAGCCTATGGGGAACAGGGTTCTAACATTCCTGCATCACCCAAATTGATCAGAATATTTAAGGAATTATAGCAGGGACACACTAAGCTGAAAACAAAACAGAAACAGTTTTGTCATGGTTTTAATGATTCCTATTTTGCAGGCAAGGGGGAAAAAAACAGGGATAGAAGAATTTAAATTGTTTGCCCAGTCCACAGAGTTAACAGCTAGAAGTGCTGAGAATTTGACCAAAAAAATGTAGCTTCTGACCCCAGCTTTACCACTTTCTCCTTCATACTCAGGACCTCTCGAATCGGGAATGGCAGCAGTGCTGGTGAAAAGGCTGACATCAGAACTCAGAGGGTGCATTTAGAATTCCCAAAAAAGGCCTGAGGTGACAGGCGACCCTCATTCATTCCCCAATCACTTAATGAGGTCCTGTGTATATTGAAAAATATTCAGGACTGAATCTTTTATTTCTAACTGCTTAAAGCAAGTATATATTAATGATTCACATGAAGGGTCTACATTTTTAAAGCAACTTATATATCAGGAGATATATATATATATGATTCACATTATATACATCATATATATATGGACATAGCATTCCTTTGAAGTAAATAGTGTATTATTATGCCATTTAGCAGATAGACTAGGCTTCAGAGAGGTTAATGGATGTGTCCAAGAACACACAGCAAGCTGGGCTTGGAAGCTAGGTCAGCTGAGCTCTGGAATCCCACTTCACAGGACATCAGGATTTCCAGAAACGTTGTCACCCTCTGAGAACACCTTATATTTAATTATTCACAGGAACCAAACAAGGAAAGCCATTTAAAATGGCTGAGTAGGAATCTCACCAATTGATGCTGATATAACAATAAAGAACAAAGCTGGAAATTACTTCAGCAGGCATTAAAGATGCATTTTTACAAGTCAGTCATAAGACAGCGACAGAAGAGACTTCTCAGTGGACGCCCCTCACAGTAAATGGCATTGAACAGAAGAATTCAGCCCTCAGCCCATTGCTTGACCACCCAAGCCTCTGTGAACCCCTGGTGGAGAGGCTGAAAGAGACAGAGCAAAGCCAAGCCAAACTCAGGTCCTTGTTTGCCAGACGGTTAGATGTGAATTCTGGTTTCAGCCCTCTCTGGCTGTTTCATTTGAGACTGAATGGCTCTGATCTTCAGTTTTCTTGTTTGAAAATAGGAATCAGTATAGCTAGTCACAGAATGGTCCAGAAATCTCCGGTATGTAACCTCCACAGACAACCTGGAGCAGCTAAAGACTCCTGTTACCAGCTGCGAACCCCACCTTGTGAGCTGGTACCAGACATGAGACCTTGGGCAGCGGCTCGACATCTCCCAGCCTGAGTTTCCTCATCTGTTTCGTAAGATAATGGTACCTAGTTAGGACTGAGCTGAGGAAAAAAGGAGAAAACTGTGCCAATGCTTAAGGCCGAGAAAATCAGAGATGGAGCTGAATCAGTTCGCTGTGATTTCAGAAGTCATTTGGCACAGAGGAGAGGGGACGTGAGGGAATCGTGAACTCCAAAGCCTGGAAGCCAAACATTCACAGGTCAGGGTCTGCCGCCGGCATTGTTGATTCTTCACCCAAAGCTCTTTGGCTGCACATTCTAAAAAAATTTAAAATAGCAAAGATGAGGCAACTGTGGAGACAAAATCTTGCACATTTCTATAACTGCCGATTCAAACTCCACAAATCACTTGTCTCTGTGAGTGTGTGTTAATGTGTGTGTGAGAGGCTGTGGGTGAAGTTTATACAAAATACAGAAAATAACTTAAAATAGGCATGAGTCATCAGTAAAATACAGGAAAACAACTGCTGATATTCAGAAATTCATGTGCACTCATATATATATCTATATAAATGTAGGTAGGCTGCAAACTGAAAATGTTGGTGATTTCATGACCAATGTCTTATGTCCTCCTGGCACACCTATATGTCACCCATGCACCTGGAAGCTCCTGGGCCATACGTAAAAGCAGGCAGGAAGAACATTCCCTATTGGAATAGCATCCCTTCTGAAGGGTCTCCATAGATTAAAACATGTCTCCATTCATTTTCCTTTTTCATTTCAGCAAGTTTCTCCCTGTAAATTCTTATTTCTGCATTTTTAAAATTTAAAACTAGGAATACATTTAAATTTACTATCATAATGGGAACAGATTTGTCTTTGGATCCTTTGAAAGAACGTCAGAATTTTGTGAATAAACTATAATAGTATTTCTATTAGGAAAATGTTTTCCATAAACCCCCAAGCAACAAATTCTGAAGAGTAATTATCGGGAGACAGATTCCAGTGAGAAAAAAATGTCATATTCTTGATGTACAGCACACCACTGGATAGCATCTTTTCACATTCTTTCTGATGAGCTGTGTGCTCTATAATTAGTCTTTGAAACACTGGGCTTTAACAACCAAGGGATTATGAACCTGATTATATAAGTCTATCAGAATAATCAACCTTATATACTTTTTTCAAGTTCAGCCTACCTCAGCCCAGAAGAACAGTTTTTGACCAACACTGATATCTAAGACAATGTAGAAGTAGGAAACATTACTTAAACTGCATGGCATTTCCAAAAGTACTTCAGAAAACATTTTACATTATTATATATAGATAAATACAGAGAGACACAGACAGACACACAGATTATCATAACGATTAAAATTTTCTGTGAGCTGCCTTGGCATCCACCTCTCATCAGCTAGGTCCTCTCACGTCCTCGGACCTCCAGGCCCTTAATTCTTTTCATGGCTTTTGCTGTAAACTAACAAATGCTTGGCTCCCGTGGGAAATCCACTAATCTCCACAAGCCCGGGGTCCCTCTGGCTCTACCTGTGTGCTCCCCGCCTGCTGGGGTAGACATCTGAGCCAATCTCTAGGTTCCTATCAACTTCTCGTGGGCCCCCTCTCCCAGGGACTATCTTTTCTCAGGCATTGCTGTCTTCATCCCACATTGTGCAATACATGACCTCCACCCAGACCCAAATTTAAAATCCAGCTTAACTCATTCAATACACACATACACACACACACACACATTCTAACATGAACAGAATCAGAGAAACTTACCATTCTAATGGTGTCCAGTGTCAACAGGCCCCCCTACCCGTTGGATTCAAACACCTCCATGTCTCCAATGCCCTTGATGAGTAGCCACCCAGCTTGTCCTTGCAGATGTTCACTGATGAGGAACAGCTGTCACTTCCTGGGTGCTACATGCTCCCCTGGAGAGAGGAAGGAAAGGCTAGAACTTCCTTCAATCACAATACACAGAAGGAAAAAAAAGGATTGACAAATTCATTGAATTAACTACATGAATTTCCAGAAAAAGTATTTCTAATTTTATGGAAGGCATAGCAAATAAAAGATAACTCTATGAATTTTTTTCTTCACCTCTTTGGGCAGGCAGAGTTGAGCATATCCTGAAAATTTTTTCATCTAAAATTAAAATCAACTTAAAATTTTCACATAAAAAGAATTTTAAGAGCCACACTTGAAGGGACAAGGTTTCTAAATATAATATTATGCATGCAGAATATAAATTGTACCTATTTAAATGTAGAAAGAAAAATAAATAAATTTGGATTGCGAGAGCTCGTTTACTAAATGGAGCAGTTAGTACAAAAACAAAATGCCAATCTATATACAGTGGCAGTTTGAGTAGAAATTGAAAAAGTGTTAAAAAATGTTATGTTTGGCCCTTGAACTTGTTACACTTAATGGGGAAAAGCTAAGAAACTCCTCTTCAGAAATGTATACTTGAAGTATATAAATAAAGGCCATTTCAAACAAGTTAAAAGAAATGTGGTATGAGGTCTTCTTTGAGTATCCCACTCCAGATACAAAACATATTTTCTAAATTTGGTTGAGAGTAGAATTAGCTTTAGACTAGCTTGAAATCAACTAGGAAACATTGAGTTGTTCATATATACGGAATATACACAATATTTCATATGCTATAATTAGTAAGCATAAAATATAGTCTTCCAAAAGACAGGGAGTATGCAAACAGTTGTGTTTTTTCTCCTTTTGATTTAATACTTGAATATTTATATTAATTTTATTTTCCTCTTTTTGGTTATAAGTGGCATTTATAAAAGTAATTACTGTTGCAGAGATGTTAACATTTTCATTAAATTTACATTTGGAACTTACCTCGATAATAATGCATGCTCCAAACTGTGCAGTATTTAAGAATACAAAATCTTACCACAAGGTGCTACCACTTCATACCCACTACTATGGCTATAATAAGAAAGACAGATAGTAAGTGATGATGGATATGGAGAATTTGGAACCCTCACACACTGCTGATGAGAATGCAAAATGTGCAGCCACTTTGGAACAAAATCTGCCAGTTCCTCAAATGGTTAAACCCAGACTTACCATATGACCCTGCAATTCCAATCCTGCATACACCCAGGAGAAATGAAAACATATGTCCATGCAAAAAGTTGGATGTGAATGTTCATAGCAGCATTGTTGATAAAAGCCAAAAAGTAGAAACACAGCAACTGAGGAATGAATAAATAAAATGTAGTATATTTATGCAATGGAATGAT
>PVKH010010305.1:6338-18428 GCA_004027955.1 Chaetophractus vellerosus | reverse complement strand
AATATTCCATATTCTATACCCAGTAAACTATCCTTCCAAAAGGAAGTAACAGACATAAAATCTCAGAGACTACCAACCTGGATAAATATGAAAATTACCAGAATTGAACTTATATCCAAGCTGCATGTGATGGTTAGGCTAATGTGTCAATTTGGCCAGGTAATTGTGTCCAGGCGTTAGGCCCAACAAGCACTGGGCTAATTGTAATACAAGAGCATTTATGGACTTCGATCACTAGTGAGTTTACTGCATGGATGGCTGATTACATCTGCATCAATCAGGGAAATTGAATCAAGAATGGATGATGCTTTTATCCAATCAGTTGACTGCCTTAAAAGAGGAAGTGATTTCAACATTCAGAGAGAATTTCCCAGCTCGTCTTTGGACAGCCAACTTCTCCCAGAAACTCATCAAGGACCCTTCATCGGTCTTTCATCAGAGCCCCTGGCTTGCAGCCTGCCTGCAGAACCTGGACTTGTGCATCCCCATGGTCACATGAGAGACTCTTATAAAATCTTATATTATTGACAGATATCTCCTGTTGATTCTGTTTCCCAAGAGAACCCTGACTAATACACTACATTAAACCAAAAACAGTGAGAAAATCTTGAGTGTATCCAAGATTTGAAATATAAGGGTAAGAATTTCAGCAGACTTCTTGTATGAAGATATGCAAGCATTAAGAGAATGGATTGAGTTCGTTAAAGTGGTGAAAGAAAAAAAAAAAAAAAAGAAAAAAAAAACAAAGTAAAAAAAAAGAAAAAATCCCCAGTATTCCATATTTCTATACCCTGTAAACTAGCCTTCCAAAAGGAAGTCGAGATACATACTTTCTTAAACACAAAACTACAAAACATAAAGAAACTCATTAGCAGAAGATTTACTCTATAAGAAATGTTACTGAAAGTTCTTTGGGCAGAAGGAATATGACACAGGTTAGAAACTTGAATAGACAGAGAAAGAACAGAATATATGATGGAAAAATCATTTTTCTCATTGTTTAATACTTTAAAGAACAACTGATTGTGTAAAGCAAAAATAGTAACAATGCACTGTGTGTCTATGGCATATGTAAAAGTGAAATGTATGACAATAATGTCACAAAGGTGGGAAGTGGGAGTTGGGAATGTAGGGTCCATACATGATATGTGAAGCAGCATAATATAATGTAAATGGATTCAAATGATTTAAAAATGTGTATCTTATATCCTGTGGCAACCATCAAACATGTAAAAATAAAAAGAAGAAGAAATAATGAATCAACCCAGAAGATAAAATAGAATAATTATAAAATACACAGTTAAAACCACAGAAGGCAGAAATAGAGAAAAATAAATAAAAGACAAATATAACAAACAGAAAACTGCAAGCAAGATGGTAGATTTTATTGTAACTATATAGGAAATTATTTTAAATGTGAACAATTTTGTCACATCAGTTGGCAGAGTGGATTCTAAAGCCAAACTCAACTTTATGACATCCCAGGAGAGTAAAGAAATGTGAAGGCTGAAAGCAGGTGATATCTCGAATTGGATCCCAGAACAGCAAAAGCACATTAGTGGAAAAACAGATGAAACCTAGATAAAGAGAATGAAAATTACAGGAGGGGTGGAAGAGGAATTTTTGGTTTGCATCACAAGCCCTGGACAATCATTTAGAAGCTTTACTCTTCTTGAATATGTGACTTTGATAAAAAGGAAATCAATAGTCATTGGAAGAGGAGGACTTCAGAGTCAACTGAGTGAGGAGCCCAGTAAAAATCCTCTTCTCTAAAAGCAATGATTAAATTGGACAATATTTTTTAAAAAAGCCACCCCTGAACCTTGGAAACTTATCAAAGGCATGGAATAAATTGAGAAGGATTTATTCAAGCACACTTGGTAAAAACAGTGGGGGTTGGTGGGCAGGGCAGGCCATGGGGTGGTCTTCATAGCCAGAGAAGCTGGTGTGATTTGGTGGGATCTTGGAAATACCCAAGTCCAGAATCACTGATGAAAACATGAACAATATCAGTGCCAAGCAATTGGACAAAGGCAGTATCACAGACAGCCTGATAAGGACAAGAAACAGAACAAAGGCCAGAAGTGTCAGAGGGCGACGTGCAGGATAAGGCTGTCAGAGTGCACCTTACCCCCCAGGTCTGGAAGGCTGCACACGAAGAAGACAGCAAGAGCCCCCGTGATCAGCTAGGCCTTGCACCCACAGAAAGGAGGAGCGTGTAATTTTATAAACTGCCTACCCCTTCCCCTTGTCCCCCGGCCCACAGAGATCCATCAGCAGAGTGGAAGTTTTCTGGCTCAAGCTGTTTTCAAGCACAACCTCCCACTAGTCATTGACTGACACTAAATTAGGTTGACCAAGAGTAGAACCCCTAGGAAATCTAGGCTTAAAGCCTAACAAAAAATAGAAAAAGCATTCAAAAATAAATCAATGTAGTTCACGATATCAACAGGCAAGATAAAGGGAAAAATAGTCATGGGCATGTCAATAGAAGCAGAAAAATCATTCAACAAAATTCAATATTCATTCATGATAAAATCTTTCAGCCAACTAGGAATAGAAAGAAAATTGCTCAACCTAATAAAGGTTGTGAACAAAAGACCATCAGCTAACATCGTGCTTGATGGGCAGAGGCTGAAAGCTTTCTCCCTAAGATCAGGACAGGCAACTACTCTACATGCACTGGAAGCAAGTTAAGGAAAATAAATAAAAGGCATCCAGATGGAAAAGGAAGAACTAAAACTCTCTCTTATTATCACAAACATGATTGTCTATGTGGAAAATAACAACAAATCCAAAAAACTTCCCAGAATCAGTTCAGCACTGTCAAAGGATACAGAAGCATAGTACAAAATCCACTGAATTTCTACGCTAGCAATACCATTTACCCAAAGACTTCTACATTAATTTTTATTGTATCATTATTCATAATAAAGCTGAAACTACACAAATGTGGTATAACCATACAATAGAATACTATTCAGCCATAGAAAGAAACAGATTTCTGATACATGTTGCAACATGGATGACTCTCAAAAACAATATGCTATGTGAAAGAAGCCAGAAAAAGAACACATTTTTATGATTTGATTTACATGAAATGTCCAGAGAGCTAAATCGACAGCGAAAGCATAGACTAGTCGTCTTGGTTTGGAGGTGGGAACAGGAAGTGACTGCAATTGGGCTTGAGGCATATTTTTGGGTTAATGAAATGCTCTGCAATTGATTTGTGTTGAAAGTCGCACAACCCAATACATTTAGTAGAAGTCATTAAATTGCTCATTTAAAATGAGTGGATCTTATGGTATGCATACTACACCCCAAAGAAGACTTTCCAAATTGAGTTAAAAAGCCAAATCAAGCTAAGAAAATTTAAAAGAGACAATGTAGATTATCTGGTATGAGAGATAAATGATAAACATTTCATTTGTAATATACATAGAAGATATTAATTGATTTTAACATTCTCTCCCTCTATTTGGTAATGATTGATGCATCTGATAACCTGGTCTCTGACTCAAGCATGGAAGAGGCCCTCCTTCAACCCTTTCCATTGTGATCCAAGTTGTACACACGGATTTTTGGAAATAACTGTCATTTTTACCCATTTGTTTCCGACTGTAATGGTTTGACAGTTTTATCTAATTATGAATTCCAAAAATTTAAATTAATCATGCTTGTAAACTGATCTGGGCATGATTGGGTTACGGTTAGGGCGTTGACTGGGCTGTGTCAGTAGGGCGTTGAGCCCCACCCCTCGATGGGTGTGGTCTCAAGTGTAAAAGGCAAGGCAGAAGATTTGAGAAGCAGATTTTTGAGATGCAGTTCTGATGTTGGAGAGGGCTGTTCGCCTGATAGTCTATAGCTGACCTTGTGGAAGAAGCGCTAAGCCCGGAGAGAAACACAGCCCCGGCAGGAGAGGAATCCAAAGGCCTGAGTCCTAGCAGATGTCGGCAGCTGTCTTGTTCCAAAATGTGGACTTTGGTGAGGGAAGAAACTTATGCTTTGTGGCCTGGTAAGTATACGCTTCTACACCAAATAAATACCTTTTATAGAAACCAACCAAATATTGGTATATTTTGCAAAGGCACCTCTTTGGCTGACTAATACACCGACTTACGTCTTCCCCAACTACAAATAGTTCCAAACCAATTCATTTCACAAATTAGACCATGCTTTTTATTTGCCAGACTCCAGGTCAATGTTTTTTCCAAGATACTCAGAATGAGCCAAATATTTAATGAAATGAGCATGTTTAGCAGCTGTAAGGAATGAGAGTGCCGGTGACATTTCAGCACATTGTCTGCTCAGAGCAAAGAAGGGCAGGCAGCTTGGTCAAACAGATCATAAGAAGCTATCATTCATTTGGCACTACACCATTGCTCATCAATGCCATAATTTTCATTATTTACACACATCCTACAGTCACGACACAACTCTAGTCTTTCCTGGAATCAAACAAAGTAGCAGCTGTAGATAAAGGAGTAGCAGAATTTGAAGAAACCATTCTTTTTGTGCTCAGTTGATGACATGAGAAATATATCATTGAATAGTAGTTGAAGAAATAGTAAAGCTTTCTAGGAAATTTAGATCCACATTTATTTCCCAAAGAAGAAATGTCATGAGGGAAGTCTTGAATTAATTTAGATTATATTTAAATCTTCTACTTTAAAAATTATTTCCTAATTTCTGTGGTTCATTCACATCAGGTGGATTCCATGCAATTTGGAAATGGCTAATTGTCTCTAGAAGTGGAACAATATAAGTTCAGAATTTTTAATTCAAGTAAAATTATTAACAACTTGAATGTGAACTCTGAGGATATAGGTTTAGACATAATAACAAGGGTGGATGTATATTGAATATGAGGTAGCCAGAACTTTCCTTGTATGCTTAGCCTTGGAAGAGAGTGTGGAAGTGAAGACTATCAGAAAGGGTAAAAAGACAGACAAAAACAATATATGACATATGAAAGTCAAAGGATAAAATGGTCAAAATAAGTGATGCCTTTACAGTAGTAACATTGTCACATAGGTGACAGAATGAATAAGAGAACATGAGCTACCCATATATTGTTTGCAAGAGAGTCGCCTTAGATCCAAGGATGCAAATAGACTGAAAGTGAAAGGTTAGAAAAAGATATTTCATGCAAACAGTAACCAAAATAGAGCAGGGGTAACTATACTCATGCCAGACAAAACAGACTTTAAATGCAAAAAAGTGATAAGAGCTGCAGAAGGCCATTATACATTCATTAAATGGACAATTCACCAGGAAGGAGTGACAGTCATAAATAGCTATGCAGTTAAAGGGTGCGCGAAACTACATGAGCCAGATTGGCAAAACTGAAAGGAGAATAAGTGTCTCCACAATATTAGCTGGCGACTTCAACATGCCACTTACTTCAATAGGTAGAAAAATTATACAGAAGATACAGAAGATCAGCAAGAAAACAGAGAACCTGAACAATACAATAAACTAGCTGGAACTGACAGACATATAAAGAACATTGCACCCCAAATCAGCAGGTTGTACTGTCTTCTCAGTGGCTCATGGATCTTTCTCCACACGTTGAGTCACAAAACAGGTCTCAGTAAACATAAAAAGAATGAAATTATATTAAGCACCTTCTCTGATCATAGTGCAATGAAGCTAGAAAACAGTAATTGCTAGCAAAGGGCTAAATTTGCAAATGGATGCAGACTAAACAAGCAATCAGTGGGTCAAAGAAGAAATTGCAAGAGAAATTAGTAAACATCTCAAGACAAATGAAAGTCAACTTTCCAAACTTAAGGAATACAGCAAAGGCAGTGCTGAGAGAGAAACTTACAGCCCTAAATGTCTATGTATAAATAAAGAATTAAGAGCTAAAATCAAAGACCTAATTGCATACCTGGAGGAACTAGAAAAATAACAGCAAACCAATGCTAAAGCAAGCAGAAAGAAAGAAATAACAAAGAGCAGAAATAAGTGAAATAAGGAACAACAACAAAAAAAAAACCAAGAGAGAAAACCAACAAAATCAAAAGCCCGTTCTTTGAGAAGATCAATAAAATTGACAAAACTTTAGCTAGAGTAACAAAGAAAAAAAGGGAGAGTAGATGCAAATAAATAAAATCAGGAGTGAAAAGGGGAACATTACAACTGACTCCACAGAAATAAAAAGGATTAGAAGAGAATTATGAAAACTGTGCCAGCAAACTAGACAACCTAGATGAAATGGGCATATGAAACAGTTTTTATATGTCAAAACTTGGAGACTATTGGACATTTCCATGGCTAAGCTTATATGTGTACTCACACTGTATAAAATGAAATGAAAAAGAAACAAATTATAGTTTTTAAAAATTAGAATTCATATTAACATGTTTTTGTTTTTATTTTCAGGTTCTTCATGAATGATTTTTAATTTCAGCGCAGAAAATATCACATTTAATGACAAATACTTAACGATTATTCTTTTAGGAAGCAAGTTTAAATGTCACTTGCTTAAAAAATTTCTTTTATTAATACCATGCTGTTAGTTTGCTGAAGAAGAAGGAAGAGGAGGAAAAAGAGGAGGAGGGAGGAGAGGGAGGAGGAGAACAAAAACAAGGAGGAAAAAATCAAGGAGAAGAAGGAGAAGGAAACAGAGGAGAAGAAACTTTTCCCAACAATGGGATATAAGTTTTTCATAACATCATTCTGTATATGTCAAGAATAAAAACTAAAATCATGTCAGGTTATGTGTGGGCCAATATCTTTAAAAAGCAACAGAACTGATGACATGTTGTAATAAGGATTATAGATTGACAGGTTTTGTTTTTTTTTTCAAAGTGTGATTTATATCTCTTGGAGAAACTTTTTTCTCACAAATATAGATTTAGGTATATTTAAAAATATCTGCAATGCTATGGGGGAGGTAGAAAGCCTCACTAATAAATACAATAGGAGACACTTGACAGTCATCTCCATTGCCTTTATATTGGGGATATAAAGCCCTTTTTCTTCTAATTAGTACAATAATTTAACACAACCAACATTTCAGCACTTTAGCAAGGCATGAACTAATTTCTTTCAATGACTACAATGTTTATTTTGAGAAAACAATAAACTTATAAACTTTTTTCTTTCAAATTATTCTGATGTTATTTATCAGAAGTAAGTAACGATTTTCAAGATTTAGAAGTTTGAACCTGGGATCCATATATTTTGTGCTAACAAATTTTTGAAAGAGGTTCTCATCCCTTTGATGAAAACTTATCTAGACACTTCAGGACACAATTTGAAAGGCTGAAATAACTTGTGGACGACTAAGTTCTCATCTGACCTCTCTCTTACTAAGGCCAGATTAACTCTAATTTTGATGAATTGTGCTGCTCAGCTTGAGAGAACAGTTCCAGTACGCTGGGAAATAGCGTGGGTTGTTACGTTAATGTCACTTTGGGTAAATAGCTTACTGATTTTCACACTTCAGTTTCTCTGACATGAACTTATACTGTGGCAAGTATAGGGTACATTGATTAAGGTTTTTTCTTACTAGGAAATATTTGTGGAATAATTACTACACTACAGGCTAGAACACAGGAACCAACATTCATTTAATGAATAACACTATAAAATTCCTTTTATACATGTGTTTTGATTGTTAGATACCTTCTGAGAAGTTTTTTTTTTTTAATGGCCCTACTTTCTGCAGAATCAAAATTTGATATAATTGACTTTATCTTTGAAAGAGTAGGCTGCTAGGGTATTTAAATATCAGAGAGGTGCATTCCCTGAAAGAGTCTTGTAAGGTGATTTTATAAGAATAAAATTGAATATATAACATAATTTTAATAAATTATAAGCAGAGCTATAAAACTAAATAGAAATTGAAGATTTTCTTTAAAAATCGTCATCAGTTTCCACCCAAGGCAATTTAATCAAGAAGCCCCCACAATATAAGAAAACACAATTCGGTATTAGTCAGCCAAAGGGTTACTGATGCAAAGTACCAGAACTCTGTTGGCTTTTATAAAGAGTATTTATTTGGGGTAGAAGCTTACAGTCACAAGGCCCTAAACAATCCAACAAACCATAAGAGGTACATTCTTACCCAAAGTCACTGGACACATGTTGGAGCAAGATGGTGGGCAATGTCTGAGAGGATTCAGCTTTTCTTCTTCTTCTTAAGGCTCCGTGGTTCCAGCTTCTTCCAATCTCAGCTGTAGGCTGGTATAAGGTTCATCTCATTCCCCAGGGCTTGTTTCTTTCTGTGCTCAGCTGCTCAGTTGTCTTCACAAGGTCAGCTGTAGACTATCGGGCTCATCTCTCTTCCCACGGCCTCTGCCATGTCTAATGAGCTGTCTTTCTTCCTCCCTCTGTGTTCTCATTCTTCGTGTGTTTACTTCCATGTGAGCATCTGTTTTATCCCCAAGGGGGCTGGGACTTTTTGCTGAGTTGCACTCTAATGATGTGGTTGATTCAGAGTCCTAATCTTAACATAATTTAATCAGATGTCTCAGCTGAATCTAATACAACCAAAGGGTTATCATTCCAGAGGAACTGATCAGTTTACAAACAATCTATATTTCCTTTTGCAATTCATAACAATACCAAACTGCCACACTCCACTATCTGAATTCCAAAAAGACATTACAATATTAAAAAAAAAACAAACCTTAAATCAATAACAATGCGAAGTACAAAATCATATCACATTCAGTTTTAAAGAAATACAGTTTGTCTTGGGGCAAAGTCCCATCTGGCTGTAGACCTCTGAAACTTACAAAACAATTTATCTGCTTCCAATATACAAAGGGACAGATAAAGGATAAACATTGGTATTACCATAAGGAGAAATTGGGAGTTAAACATGAGTCATGGGTCCTCTACAGTTCAGAAAAGCTGCAGGGCATATTTCATTAGATTTCAAAGTCTGAGAGTCATTCTCAAGATGATGGTTTCTTTTCTCTGGGGCCTCATGGGGACCCAACATTTCCACAGGCTTGCTCAATGGCCATTTTCTTGGTTCCACCCTCATCAAGTATCTGGGTAGTGACTGAGATCCAGACCTCACCTTCCAAGATAATTGGGGTGATGGCCACACTTTACTCAATCTTTGGGGTAGAGTCTCAATCCCCCTAGTACAGTGAAGTGAAGACAATATCCTCCCTAACATTTGGCTTACAGGCCCAATCCTCTCAGAGCAACAAATTGGCCATCTGGCCTTCCCTAATCCATGGGGGATAGGCCTGCCCCTCTCAGACCTATGGGGTGTTGACTTTACCCTTCCTAATTCTAGAAGAATGTGCTCCACCCTCTCTGTACCCTGGGGTGGCAAACCTCTCCCTGAACAGCAGGCAGGAACATCCACCCTCTTCAACTGCTGGGGCAAACTCACCTTTCTATACATGGGTGGAGTTCTTCTCTTGACCCAAGGAGATGTCGTAATTCCAGATCTCAGCTTCCATGGTTTACCTCTTAAAGATGTTTTCCCTTCCATAAGCCCCGTCTATGTCCATTTTAGTCCAGGATGATCGTGATTTTGTTCCTATAGAGCTCGCAAAAAGCTGTTGGTTTAGCATGCAAGAAGCAGGGGGTCCAAGCCATCAGACAGTAAGGCTTTCCACAAGTCTTTCCTGTATTACTGCATTTCTAATACTGATTTACAGGTTCCATGTTTAGTCAATTCCTCAAATGAGGCATTATCATCTGAGGCTTGATTTCCAGAGGCTTGGAATTTCCAGAATCACTTTGCTTTCTTTGTGTCCAACAATTCAGTTCTCAGCTTATCTCTTTCATCTTGCATTTTAATATAAACTGCAGCAAGAAGCCAAGTCACATTCTCTGAGTTTACTTTGGAAAGTTCTTCAGATAGATGACTTGGCTTGCCATTTTCAAATTTTGTCTTCCACAAAACATTAGGAGTCAAACTTGCGAAGTTCTTTGTGATTTTAAAAGACAGGTCACCTTTCCTCCAGTTTCCAATAAGAGTTTCATCATTTACTTCTAAGGCCTCATAAAAAGTCTCTTTAGTGTCCATTTTCTTATCAACAGTTTCTTCAAAGCAATTAGGCCTTTTCTATAAAGTATCTCTTCTTGAAAGAAGAGAAGGAGGAGACTGCCCATCTGCAGAGAAGATTCCTAAATTGAACACTCCACACCCTGGAGGGCAGTTTCCATCCTCCACTGGCAGCACAAGCCACCTTGGGAGCTATTCTGCAGCTGGAATTGGAAACTTCACTTCTCAAAAACAGAGGAGGAAGAGATGGTTGGGCACCAACTTCAGCTACTGATCAGTAAATTCAGTGGGATAAAGTATAATCCTAAGAACAGCTAAAGTTTGCACCTGTCCAAGTCAAAAAAGGGCCAGCAGCCACCATTTTAACTCTTACCCTGGCACAAGGAGAAGCAGGGTGGACTGAAAATCACAGTACTGGTAGGGACCAGCTTCTTTCCATCCAGATTGGATTGCAGCTCTAGCATAAGCCCCAGCCCCACCTCTGGCAGGGAGGAAGCTGAGGGGACCTGCACCAGCCTCTCTGGGAAAATACAGGTCATACTGTGGAGGCCAGTGATCATCCTATGTTGGTGGTGCAAGCCATCTCAGGAGCTATTCTGTGACTGGAATTGGAAGCTCCATTTCAAAACTAGGGGAAGAAGAGACAGTTGGCCACCAATTTCAGCTACTGATTCATAAACATGGCTGGCTAAAGTATAATTCTAAGAACAGTTAAAGTTTGAACTGTCCAAGTCAGAAAAAGGCTGGTATCCACCATTTTGACTCTACCCCCAGCATGAGGGGAAGCTGGGCTGACTGAAAATCACAGTGACAGTAGAGACTGATTTCTTTCACCCAGCCTAGCCTGCAGCCCTAGCCTCAGCATCAGCCCAACCTCTAGCAGGGAGGAAGCTGGTAGGCCCTGCACCACCCTCTCCAGGTAACTGCAGGTACATTTGGCTGGCACTGACTGAATAGTCGGAAGTCTACTGGGGCAATAGCAGTCATTTTGGACCTGCACAGCATAGATTTCTGCCCTCACCTGCAGCTCCATCCCTGCACCTGGCGGGGGGGGGGAGGAGGGGCATGAAGTTTCACCAGTCTTTCAGAGCCACTAACATCCAGGCCTGCAGGAATTGGATTATTGCACATGGCTGTGGCTTGGTCCCAATCCCTGGCAGAGGAGAAAGTTGGGAGAAGGTCCATGAGTCCTTGGGGCAATGAAGGCACTTAAGCCTCCACAGCTTACAGCACCAACTACATCCTTAGCTCCTACTACAGAACCAGCAAGGGACAAAGGGGAAGAAGGCCCTAAACTAATGAGAGAAACTGCACCCAAAATAAATACTCTAGTAAGCTAGATGTCAAGACACCAACAAAAAAATTACAATCCACACCAAGAAACAGGAAGATATGGCCCGTTTCAAGGAACAAGTTGACTTGAGACAACTAATCTCATATGTTCAAACAAATCTCCTTAATAAATTCAATAAGATGGCTAAAGAGATTAAGGATATTAAAAAGACATCAGATGAGCACAAAGAATTTGAAAGCATACATAGAAAAATAGCAGATCTCATGGGAATGAAAGGTGCAATAAATGAAATTTAAAATACACTGGAATCATATAATAGCAGATTTGAGGAGGCAGAAGAAAGGATTGGTGAGCTTGAAAATGGCCCCTGAAAGCAAACGTACAAAAGAACAGATGAAGAAAAGAATGGAAAAAATTAAACAAGGTAGGGAACTAAATGACAGCAATAGATGTGCAAACATACATGTCATGGGTGTCCCAGAAGGAGAAGAGAAGGGAAAGGGGGAGAAGGAATATTTTAAGAAATAATGGGGGCCGGCTCGATAGCCCAGTGGATAGGGCACCGGCATACCACATGGGAGGCCCCGGGTTCGGTTCCTGGGGACCTCTCCTAGCGGGCAGACCGCCTTGAGAATGGCAAGCCGCCATGGGCGGGCCAGAGCCGCCGTGGGCAGGGCAAAAAGCTGCCACGGACAGGGCAAAAGCCGCCACGGGCAGGGCAGATCGCCCGCGAATGGAGCGCAGCCAGCCACCCGCGAACTGAAAGCCGGCCGTGAATAGAAGCAGAAGCCGCCCACAAGCGGGGAAAGCC
>PVKH010010304.1:0-18329 GCA_004027955.1 Chaetophractus vellerosus | reverse complement strand
TAAATAAATCTTTAAAAAAAAAATTCTCAGCTGGCAGTTTTTCTCTTTCAGTATCCTAATCATATCACACCAATGTATTCTGGCTCCATGGTTTCTAATGAGAAATCTGCAATAAGTCTTACCGGGCATTACTTGTATGTGATGATTTGCTTCTCCCTTGCTGCTCTCAGAATTTTCTCTTTATCTTTGACATTTGACATTCTATTGGTATTTATTCTGATTTTGGTACACTGCACATCTTGGACATGTAAGTTCATTTCTTTCATGAGAGATGGGAAATTCTCATGAGAATTTTGGGCTATTATTTCCTCAAATACTCTTTCTCCCCTTTTCCCTTCTCTTCTCCTTCTGCAACTCCCATGACAAGCATGTTATTGCATTTCATGTTATCATTCAACTCCCTGAGCCTCTACTAAATTTTTTCCATTCTTTTCTCTCCGTGTTCCTTTCTCTCTTCAATTTCAGCTGTTCAGTCTTCTGTATCACTTATTCTTCTGTCAAGTCTGCTCTTGTATGCCTCTAATGTGTTTTTTATCTCACCTATTCTGTTTTCCATTCCGACGGGCTCTGCTACTTTTACATTCAGGTTTTCAAATTCTTCTTTGTGCTCAGTGTCTTCTTGTTGTTCTTTATCCCCTGAGCCATATTGTCTTTCAACTCATTTATTTGATTTTGGAAATTTGTGTGCATCTCGTTGATTAGTTGTCTCAAATCACGCATCACTTCTTTTGATAAACATCTTTACTTAGGCAATTTCTTCCATTTTCTTAGTATGGCTTGTAATTTCTTGCTGATGTCTCGGCATCTGATTAGAATGGTGTGTTTACTCATATGTTCGATTTCTCTCTCTTTCACAGCAATTTATTGGTGGGAGACTGTTACTTTGATTCTTTGATTCTTGGTTCAACATGTTCTAGATCTTTAGGACTGTCCATGTTAGTTGCTCAAAACTGGGCGCTGGACTCAGTAATGGGTTGCAGTCCCACTTGCTAGGGCCTTCATGGGGAGAATGTAAAGGCCAGGAAAAGCCCTTCTTACTTAATCACTTTTAATTTCCTCTCGTGCACTTCCTTGGTCTGCCAGAAGATGGTGCTCTTCAGCAGCCCTCTCAGTTCAATGCCTGGTCAGAGTGTGTTTGCTGCAACAGGGACCAGATCAATGTGATAGAGGATTCTGCCAGGAGGCTAAAAGCCTCATAATTCAAACTTTCTCAGAAGCAGTTCTCCAATCTTTGCTGGATAGTCCCTTCCCTTTTTCAGGGTAGGATATAATTCCACTCCCCTCTGCATCCTCAACAACTGGTCCTGGTCCACAGAGAGGGAGATTGAGAGGGTCATATCTCTTTAGTCCCAGATCTCCTTAGTCCTGAGCCAGCTCCCAAGGCAAACCATGGCACAGCCCCACCTAGCCTGAAGGGCTCGTGGGACACAGCAGACCAAATTTGTGGGTCCAAAGCTGAGTCAGTCTTAGGCTGTGTCCCTCTCTTTCCTTTCCTGGGATGGTGGATCCTTGGGGCTCCCTTTGTCTGTAGCCACTGGCCCCAAGGCCTATGAATTCAAAAGTATCTATAGTGTGGCAGAGTGTCCTGGCAGGTGAAGCTGCCGCTTTTAATTCACAGTTTTCCAGTCGAGATTCCTTTCCTTTGTCCCTCTCTCTTTTGGGCAGTGTCCAGCCTTCACCTATTGCCCTAAACCCTAAATGATTTTTTTCCAGGACATTTCTGCCTGTCCTCTAGCTACTTTTGGTGGGGCGGGGGGGGGGGGGGGGGAGAAGAGAGTCCCATGTCTTTTTAGTCTGCCATCTTCCCAGAAGTCCCTCATGATTTTTGAAAAGAATGTAAAGTCCACTCAATGGGGAATGCACAGTCCCTTCAACAAATGGTGCTGGGAAAACTAGAAAGCCATATGGTTTGAGGTAGGTAGACCCCTAAAACACATAAAAATTAACTCAAAATGCATCAAAGACCCAAATATGGGATCCAAAACTATAAAACTCCTAGAAGAAAACATAGGGAAACATCTTCAAGGTTTTGTGTTAGACAATGATTTCTTAGACTTTATACCAAAAACATGAGCAACAAAAGTAAAAATAGATAAATGGGATTTCATCAAAATTCAAAACTTTTGTGTACCAAGGGCTTTACCAAGAAAATAAAAAGGTAAACCAAAGAATAGGAGTAAACATTTAGAAACCTTATATCTGATAAGGGTTTAATGTTCAGAAAATATAAAGAACTTCTACAACTCAACAACAAAAAGACAAAATATGGGCAAAAGACTTGAATAGACATTTCTTCAGAGAAGAAATACAAATGACCAATAAGTACAAGAAAAGAAGCACAACATCATTAGCTATTAAGGAAAAAGTAATCAAGACCACAATGATATACCACCTCATACCCACTAAAATGGGTACTATTTTTCAAAACCAGAAAATAACAAACGTTGTTGAGGATATTGAGAATTACGAACCCTCATACATGCTGGGGTGGATGTAAAATGTTGCAGTTGCTGTGGAAAACACTTTGGCTGTTCCTGAAACAGTATGGCTATTCCTCTGAAAGTTAAGTACAGAATTACCATATGTCCTGGACATCCCATTTCTATGTATATACCCAAAAGAAGTGAAAGCAGGAACTCAAACAGGTATTTGCTTACCCAAATTCATAGCAGCATATTCACAACTTCCAAAAGGTGGAAATAACCCAAGTGTCCATCAACATATGAATGTATAAACAAAATATGTTATAGGCACATAACGGAATATAATTGGATGTAAAAAGTAATAAAGTTCTGATGCATGTGACAACATGGATGAACACTGAAAACATCCTGTTGAGTGAATAAGACTGATACAAAAGGACAAAATTTATACAATCTCTCTTATTTGAAATAAATAGAATATGCAAGTTCACAAAGTCAGAAAATAGAATAACGTTATCACAGCCTGGAATCGGGGGAGTTAATGCTTACTTAGTACAGAATTTCTTTTGGGGTGATGGGGAAATTTTGGTAATGGATGGTGGTGATGGTGGCACAACACTATGAATATAATTAACACCACTGACTTGTGTAATTCAAAGTGGATTAACTGGAAAATTTTAGTTGTATGTATGTTACCAAAATAAAAATGTAAACACCACAGAACTGTAAAACACAAAGAATCAACCCCACTGTAAACTATGGGCTGTGTTTAATAGAGTTAATAGCATAATTATATCCATTTTGTTTCATAAATTTAATAAAAGAACCACAGTAATGTAAAATGTTAATAATAAGAAAAACTCTGTATGGGGAGGTAAATGGGAACTCAACCTTCCACATGATTTTTCTGTAAACCTAGAACTGATCTAACTTTTTTTAATTTCAAAAAATGTTGTAATTAGATGCTGTATTGTAATAGTTGCCCAACTCTGTGTATAAACCGAAAGCCACTGAACTGTACATTTTACTAGAGTGGATTGTATAGTTGGTGAATATCTCAATAACGCTATCATAACAAAAAAGCAAGTGATAGACTAAGAGAAAATACCTGCAATATACGTAATAGACCAGGGGTTCTTAACCTTTTTTGTTCCACGGACCCCTTTGCCAGTCAGGTGAAAACCACAGACCCCTTACTAAGTCCACACTAAACTGTGTATTATTTAATAAATATATCACACCACACCAACATGTCCCCACAAGAATAATGTTTTTTTTTTTTATTTCAATTCAAGCTCACAGACCCCTTGTTAAGAACCTTTGTAACAGACAAAGGCTAATATCCAGAATATATAAAGAACTCTGACAAATGAGCAAAGGACATAGTCAGACATGTCACAGATGATGAAATCCAATGCTCAAATATGTGCTCAATGTCACTATTAATGAGGGAAATGTAGATCAACATAGCAAAAGACTAGTTTTCCAACCACCAAACTGACAAAAATGTTTTAGTCCAAAATTATCAATTGTGATGAAGCTGGAGATAAAAAAGATTTCTCATATCTATTGGGACTATAAATTGTTTAGTAATTTACAATAATGTTGAAATTGTGTTTGTCACAGGTACAAAAGGGAGTCAAATTTGTAATGGCGAAACATTCATTTGAAATAACCTGGATGTCTAATAGTAAGAGAATGGATAATAAAAACATGATGGAATACCATATAGCGGATAGAAAGGAATGAACTAAATCTATGTGTATCAATATGGATAGAACTCAAAAACAAAGTTAAAAAGGTATAGTATATGTATATATTTGTACACACACGTATGCATGTATACACACATACACCATAGTGCCATATAAATATTATACAAACATAAAATCAAAACTACCATATGTGTGTGTACATGTATGAGCATGTAGAGTTTGACAGAATAAAAAATGGACTAGAAAAATACCCACCAAACTTGTAACAATAGTTGCATCAGGTAAGTTCCATGAAAAAGAACTAGGAGTGGTTGTTTAAGGGGATTTGGGTTTCATCTACCAAATTTATTACTTGGGGGAAAAGACTAAACACAGAAATGAACAAAGGCTAGTGGTTTTAAATTCTGAATGATAAAAATATAGATGTTTGCCTTTATAAATAAATGTATAAGAGGTTGTGTGTGTATATATACTTTACTGTACCATGTCTCAAAATGTATCCTATTGTATAATCCCCCCAAACTCTGAATATATCAAAATTTACACACTTTTATATGATGTCTAGAATATAAGTAAAAAATCCTATATCTAATAAATTTACACTCATACTAAATCCCCAAAACAGGAAAAAAATAACCAGACTTCTTTTTACATTTTACATTCTACTTTGATTAAAGTAGAATGTAAAGAAATTTTAAAATAATTAAAAGCAAGCTAGCATTTGGAAATTTCTTTTCAAGTTCCAAGTTAAGACATGTGATCAACTCAATGACCTAGATTTTCTTTTCAGTAAACATCTGCCGTAGTACTTTGATAACCACATTGCTTTCTATAGGAAAGTGCCTTAACTACAGTTCTTGCTGATAAGATAGTCATAATCAAAAGATACTGTACCCTTTTCCCCTACCTCTTCTTCTTCTCAAAAATTTGAACAGGGGTGCTATGGATATTATCAGAGTGGCTAGAAACAAGGGCAGACAGTTAGATATTATGAGGCAGGAGTGTTGATCTTGGACCATGGATAAAATGAGGGTAAGGGGAAAGCAAAAATAAAAGGTAGGACAAAAGATACACAGATTAGCAGCTAAGAAATATAGCTGGTAAAGGGAGAAGGGAAAGAAATACGCAGATTGAGATAGGCTAAGGCACATTTATGGTAGAGAACTAGAATAAGACACACATACAAAAACTATGTCTGCTGAGATTTCTGGGACTTCCTTGGTATGGCAGGTAGCTTCTAGGATGACCCTAAATATCCCCACCTCCTGTTATTCATGTCTTTGTGTAATCCTCTCCTCTTGAAGATGGACTGGATTTAGTGACTCAGTTCTATCAAACAGAATTCAGAAGTGATGGGCTATTACTTATGAGATTAGGTTACAAAAAGAATGCAGCTTCCATCCTCTCTCACACTCTTGCTCAAGGAAGCCAGCAGCCATTTTCTAACTAGAGAGTCTCACATAGCAAAGAACTGATGTCTTTGGCCAACAGAGAGGAAGGATCAGAGACCTGCCAACAGTCATGTGAGTGCTCTTAGAATCAGCTCCTACCCCAGTCAAGCCCTGAAATGACTGTAACCCCAGACAACACCTTAATTGCAGCCTGGTTAAAAATTCTGAGCCAGAGGTACCCAGCTAAGCCATGCCTAGATTCATGTCCCACACAAACTTGAGGGGATAAATGCTGTTTTAAGCCACCAAATTTTGGGATACCTTGTTATGCAGCAATAAATAATACACTTGGATATGAAGACTACTAGGTTCTAGCCTATGCATGGCCCAGGCATATCACAGTTCCAATTCTAGGATTTCCATGAAGTCCCTGTGTATTCTCTTCCAAAGTATATCTTTATTTTTTAAAAATCCCAACCTGAATAAGTCTCTCTACTTTGCAGCCAAAAGAAATTCATGACAATAGATATGTTCTCCTGTAAATAAAAGGATTAAATTATGTTCAATATAGTTTTAGCATAAAACATAACTGTATTTATTCCAATTATTTAAATTATATAAATTTGTAAGCATTGTATATAACAATGTTTCCCAACAGAATATTCCAAACTCTACCACTTCACACCATCTTCATATCCCACAAACAACTAAACTTATGTCTAATACTAGTAAGTTCTATGAAGCCCTGGATTTTTTAAAACTATTTTTTAACTACTGTATACTCAACACAAAAAAGTATCAGACATATAATGTAGCAGGTTCTCAGTAAATATTTGGTGAGTGAATGAGTGGCTGCCATTACACTCAGAATAAAATCCAAAGTCAGCTTTATTTGACCTACTGTATTAGTTTACCAAAGGGATGCAAAGTACCAGAAATCCATTGGGTTTTATAAAGGGCATTTATTTGGGTAAAAGCTTACAATTACAAGGCCCTAAGAGTCCAACTCAAGGTTGCTTTCCACCAAAGTCAGCTGCCACTTGTTGAAGCAAGATGGTCGCTGATCCCTGCCTGGGCTCTCCTTCCTGGGCTTCCTCTTCCTCTTAAGGCTGTGTGGGTGCAGCTTCTTTCAGGCATAGGGCTTGTATCTCAGGGTTTCCTTTATCAGCTACAAACTATCAGGCAAACGGTTCATCTCTCCCCGGGGCCCCAGGATCAAAAATGACAGAGCTCTCTTCCATGTGTCTTCTTGACTGAGTGTCCGTTTATATCAGCCCACCAAGGGGGCAGTGACTCAACCTGAGTCACGCCTTACTGATTCGGTCAAATCAAGGGCCCTAAATTGATTTTATCAAGTAAACTTAAATCCTTTGAATTTAATACAAGCAAAGGGTATCACACCCAGAGGAACAAATTAGTTTATAAACATAATCTTTCTCTTTTGGGGATTCATAAATAATCTCAAACTGCCACACCTACAAAGTTCTATATTAACAGGTCACTGGCTAACTTGCCTTCTACAACTCTCCACTCCAGAAACACTGACTTCCATGCTATTCCTGAAACACACCAATTAAGGGACTTTGTGTTTGCTCTTCTCTCAGCCTGGAATGGTTTCTCAAAGACAACAGGGCTGACTCCCTCATTCATTCATGTTTCTGCTGTATGATCACCTCATCAGAGTCCTTCCTTGATCAATATATATAAAATACTTCACCCTCACTTATGGCTCTCCATTTCCTTACACTAATTTATTGTCCTTCATAACACTAATCACTATCTGTCATTAGATTACATTCCAAGGAGGGAATAATAAGGGTGGGCACTCTATTTTGTTAAATGTTAAATGCTCTAATCCCCAGCACTCAGTACAATGCCCGGCACACAGTAATTGTCATGTATTTGTTGACCCAAATTAATGAACAAACCAGTGGGTCATGATTTTTTAATATATTCCTGGATTTAGGTAGTTATAAGTAGTAACAACATCTATTTCAATAACTACTTTTAAAATAAATGCTACAAATCTAGCAATATACAAAAAAATAATATAGTACAACCAAGTATGGTTTATTCCAGGAATACAAGGCTGGATTAATATTAACAAATCAATCAATGAAATTTATATCAAAAAAAAAATAAAGAAGAAAAACTCTATGGTCATCTCCAATGATATTCAACATCCACTCATGATTTTAAAATATAAATTTAGCAAATGAGATACAGAAAGGAAAAAAGAAAATTCCTTAACCTGATACGAGTATCTACAAGAAAGAACCCTACAGCTCACATAATAATTAATGGTGAAAAATTAAATGCCCTTGGGAACCGGCTGTGGCTCAATTGGTAGGGCTCCGGTTTACAACATGGGAGGCCCCAGGTTCGGTTCCCGGGGCCTCCTCGAGCAGGCAGACCGCCTCGAGAAGGCAAGCCGCCACAGGCAGGGCAAGGTGCCACGGGCAGGGCAAGCCCCCGTGAGCAGGGCAAGCCGCTGCAAGCAGGCAGGCCGGCGCACGGTGAGTTGACTTGGCGGGTCGCCGCAGTGGGGGGAGACAAGCAGACACAGAAGAACACAAAAGTGAACACAGCAAGAACAGGCAGAAAGGGGGGGATATGTAATAAATAAAAAATAAATCTTTAAAAAAAAATTAAATGCTCTTGTCCTAAGACTGGGGAAGAGGCAAGGTATCTGCTCTCACTACTCCTATTCAATGTCAAATTTAAGGTCCTACCCAGTACAATAGGAAAAAAAGAAAAGAAAGAAAATGACATGCAGGTTGGGAACTAAGAAATAAAACTGCCCCTATTTGCAGATGACATGATTTTCTAAACAGAAAATCCCAAGGAATCTACCAAAAGAAAAGCTTCCAGTGTGATTAAATGGATTTAAAAAGGTAGCAGGACACAAGGTAAGCATACAAAAATCAATCTGTATGAAAAACTGTAAATAGAAATTTAAAAAGCAGTACTAATTTCAATAGCTCCAAATACATGAAATACTTAGGAATACATCTAACAAAATATGTGAAGGATCCATATGCTGAAAACTACAAAACACTAATGAAAGAAAAAAAAGAAAAGATACACTGCATTCACTTATTATTTTAATCAATACTGTTAAAACGTCAATTCTCTAATTGCTATATATGATCAACACAATTCCTATCAAACTTTAGGCAGGAGTATGGTTTCTGGGGAAGATGGTAGAGTAGGGAGCTACAGGACTTACTTCTCCAAAAACAGCTAGTGGACAGGCAGAAACTCTCTGGAACAAATGTTCTGGGGCTCTGGAGGCCAGGTGAGCAATGTACAGCATTCAGGGAAAAGCAGGATGAAGAGACAGAGAAACTACAGTAAAAATTTGTAATTCGTCTCAGGATGGGGACCGGCACCTATACCCTGCCTCCTCAGGTCTGATCCATGGCTGGCTGCCACAGACATCATGAGATGTGGACACTCTCCTCCCCCCAAAATGAGCAGGGCACAGCCATGGACTGACCACAGCTTTTGATCAGTGAAGTTACATAGCTATGTTCCGGCAACAACCACTGTTTTAGCCCACCCCAGACAGGGAGCGCCATGGCCACTGTTTCAACCATGTCCCCAACAGGGGTACAGCTAGTAGAGACTTAAAAGCACACTACCTGGGGAGTTGATGCAGCTCAGTAGTTGAGCGCCGGCCTCTCACATATGAGGTCCTGGGTTCAATCCCCAGTCCAGGTACATCTATCCATCCATCAATCAATTAATTAAAATAAAACAAAATAGAAAACACATAATAAAATAAAATAAAAAACACTACCTCCTTAAGGCTGAAGGGAATAGTTTGCTGAAAATCATCCTCTGCTGGGAATGCTGGGGGTAGGGGTGGTTTGAAAACAATTGCACAAACAGAAAAATCTTAAAAACTGTACCACATATCCAGGGCAAGAATCAACTGTAGAAGATTTGAGTAAGTCTGATCAGTATAACGGGCAATTCTAAAGGTCTAGAATAAGTTGAACCAAGTGTCAACAAAGAGCTTAACACAAAGCCAATCAACAATAAGACCCTAGGCAAAAGAGAGAAACTGACCATCAGAGTAAACTCAGCAAGATAATCAGATGCCTAGACATCAGCAAAAATTTGCAAGTCATATTAAGAAACAAGAAGATATGGATCAGTCAAAGGAACGAATTTAAAAAGTTGGAGCAGACACAAAATTTGGAACTAATCAAAGAAGTTCTAACAAATCTAGTCAAGGAGATGAAGGAAAATATGGATAAAGAGCCGAAAGATATTAAGATGATACTGGGTGAACATAAAGAAGAATCTGAAGTATGAAAAGAAGCATAACAGAACTTACGGGAATGAAAGGCATAAAAGAAAAGATTAAACATACACTAGAGGCATACAACAGCATATTTGAACAGACAAAAGAAATGGCAAACTAGAAGATAGTGCACTCAAAATCTCACATACAGAAGAACGGGTAGAGGAAAGAATGGAAAAAAATGAACAGCAACTCAGGGAACTGAATGACAGCATGAAGTGCAAAATCATACATATCATGGGTGTCCCAGAAGAAGAGAACAGAAAAGAATAAGAAAGAATATTTGAGCAAATATGGCCAAAAATTTCCCAACTCTTTTGAAAGACACAGATATCCATGTCTGTATTAGTCAGCCAAGAGGTGCCTTTGCAAAATATACCAATAATTGGTAGGTCTTTATAAGGGGTATTTATTTGGGGTAGAAGCTTACAGTTACCAGGCCACAAAGCATAAGTTTCTTCCCTCACCAAAGTCCATGTGTTGGAGCAAGACAGCTGCCGATGTTTGCCAGGGTTCAGGCTTTTGGGGTTCCTCTCTTCCCAGGGCTGCAGCTGTAGACTATCAAGCAAACGGCTCACTTGTCTTCTCCTGGGGCGCTCCTCCCCAACATCAGAACTGCTTCTCAAAAATCTGCTTCTCAAATCTTCTCCCTCTGCCTTTTGCCTTGCCTTTTATACTTGAGACCACACCCACTGAGGGGTGGGGCTCAATACCCTACTGATGTGGCCCAGTTAACGCCCTAATCATAATCTAATCATGTCCAGATTAACAGATCAGTTTACAAGCATAATTCAATTTATATTTTTGGAATTCATAATTAGATAAAACTGTCAAACCATTACAATGTCCAAGAAGCACAATGTACTCCAACTGAATAAATCCAAATAGACCCACTCCAAAACACATATTAATCAGAATATAAAATGCCAAAGATTAAGGAAGAATCCTGAAAGCACCTAGAGAAAAGTGATTTGTCACATACAAGAGAACTGCAATAGATGAAGTGTCGATTTTTCATCAGAAAGGTGATGTGAAGGTGAGAAGGCAGTGGTATGATATATTTAAGGTACTGAAAGAAATAAACTGCCAACCAAGATTCTTTACTCAGCAAAATCCTTCTAAAATGAGCAAGAGTCTAATATATTCACAGATAAACAGAAACTGAGAGAGTCTGTCAACAAGAGACCAATCCTACAAGAAACACTAAAAAAAAAAGAAGAAGAAAGAAAGAAAGAAATACTAAAAGGAGTTCTGGAGACAAAAAGGAAAAGATGGGAGAGTAGCTTGAAGGAGAGTATAGACATGAAGAATATGAGTAAGGGTATCTAAAAGGGTTTAAAAAAAAAAAAGAAGAAGAAGATATGACACAATAAAACCAAAGGATAAAATGGTTGAAGTAATTACTGCCTTTACAATAATAATACTGAATGTTAATGGATCAAACTCCCCAATTAAAAGACACAGATTGGTAGAAAGAATAAAATGTATGATCCATCTATATGCTCTCTACTAGAGACCTACCTTAGACCCAAGGACACGAACAGGTTGAAAGTGAAAAGTTGGAAAAAGATATTCCACAAAGAGCAACCAAAAAAGAGCTAGGGTAGCTATAAAAATATTGGACAAAATATACTTTAAATGCAAATCTGCTATAAGGGACAAAGAAGGACACTATATAGTAATCAAAGGGGCAATCCACCAAGAAGAAATAACAATCATAAATATTTATGCACCTATCCAGGAAGGCCCAAAGTATATGAGGCAAACACTGGCAAACTGAAGGGAGAAACAGATAGATGTCTTTACAATAATAGCAGGAGACTTTAATACACCACTCTCAACAATAGATAGAACATCTACATCAATGAGGAAACAGGGAACTTGAATAATATATAAATGAACTAGACCTAACAGTCATATATAAAACTATGTACCTCAGGGAGAGCAGGAAATACATTATTCTCAAGTGCACATAGATCATTCTTCAGGCTAGACCACATGCTGGGTCACAAAACAAGTCACAACTAATTTAAAATGACTGAAATTATACAAACCACTTTCCCTGACCATAATGGAATGAAGCTGGAAATCAATAAAACAGGCAGAGAATTGGAAAATTCACAAATACATGGAGGATAAACAAAAGGATTTTAAACAACCAGTGGGTCAAAGAAGAAATTGCAAAAGAAATCAGTAAATATCACAAGATGAATGAAAATGAGAACACAACTTACCAACACTTATGGGATACAGAGAAGGCAGTGCTCAGAGCCCTAAACACCTACATTAAAAAAAGAAGAGCTAAAATCAAATAACTAACTTCATACCTGGAGGAACTACAAAAAGAACAGTAATCTAATCCCAAAGCAAGCAGAAGGAAAGAAATACAAAGATTAAAGCAGAAATAAATGAAACTGAGGATAAAAAAATAATAGAGATAATTTTAAAAAAGCAATAAAATTCACAAACTCTTAGCAAGACTAAAAGAAAAAAAAAGAGAAGCAGCAAATAAATCATAAATATGAGGGAGGACATTACTACTGGCCCCACAGAAATAAAAAGGATCATAAGAGGATACTATAACTGTATGCCAACAAATTAAACAACTTATATTAAATGGACAAATTCCTAGAAACACAAGAACAATCTACACTGACAAAAGAAACAGAAGACTTCACCAGACCAATTACTAGTAAAGAGATTGAATTTGTCATAAAAAAATCATCCAACAAAGAAAAGCCCAGGACCAGATGGCTTCACCAGTGAATTCTACCAATCATTCCAAGAAGAATTAATACCATTCCTGCACAAACTGTTCCAAAAAAACTGAAGAGGAGAGAACACTATCTAACTCATTATATGAAGCCAACATCACCATAATACCAAATCCAGATGAAGATACTACAAGAAAAGAAAATCACAGGCCAATTTTTCTTATGAATATAGATCTAATATCCTTTCTTTATAAAAACACTTTAAAATATAGGAATAGAATGAAACTTCCTCAACATGCTAAAGGGAAGATATAAAAAAAATCTACATCTAACATTATATTAAATGGTGAAAGACTGAAAGCTTTGCCTCCCTCTAAGATATGGAACAAGAACAAGGAAACCCACTGTCACCACTGATATTCAGCATTGTGCTAGACATTCTAGATAGAGCAATTAGGAAAGAAAAAGAAATAAAAGGCACTCAAATGGAAACAAAGATGTAAAACTTTCACTATTTTCAGATGACATGATCCTATCTATAGAAAATCTATGACAAAGTTACTGGAGCTAATAAATAAGTTAGCAAAGTGGAGGACACAAGATCAACATGCAAAAATCGGTAGTGCTTCTATACACTAGTAACGAGCAATCTGAGGAAGACTGAAATATCTAGGAAAAAATTTAACCAAGGATGTAAAAGACCTGTACTCAGAAAACTACAAAATTTCTAAAAGAAATCAAAGAAGACCTAAATAAATGGAAGGACCGTCTATGTTTATGGATTAGAAGACTAAATATGTTAAGATGTCAACTCTACCCAAACGATTTACAGATTCAATGCAATCCCAATCAAAATTTCAACAGCATACTTGGCAGGAATGGAAAAGCAAATTACCAAATTTATTTGGAAGGGTAAAGGGCCCCAAAAAGCCAAAAACATCTTGAAAAAGAAGAATGAAGTTGGAGGACTCACACTACCTGACTTTAAAGCATATTACAAAGCTACAGTGATCAAAACAGCATGGTACTGGCATAAAGATATAAATATTGACCAACTGAATCTGAGAGTTCAGAAACAGACTCTCACATCTATGGGCAACTGATATTTTACAAGGTTGCCAAGTCCATTCAACTGGGACAGAATGGTCTCTTCAACAAATGGTTCTAGGAGAAATGGATATCCATTTCCAAAAGAATGAAAGAGGACCCCTATCTCACATCTTACACAAAATATTAACTCAGAATGCATCAAAGACCTATGTATATCTCCTAGAAGAAAATGTGGGGAAGCAACTTCAAAATCTTATGGTAGGCAATGGTTTCTTAGACTTTACATCTAAAGCACAAGCAATGAAAGAAAAAAATAGATAAATGGGATCTTCTCAAAATTAAAAACTTTTGTGCTTCAAAGGACTTTGTCAGGAAAGTAAAAATGGAGCCTGTTCAATGGGAGAAAGTATTTAAAAACTGCATATAAAATAACGGTTTAATATCCAGAATATATAAAGAAATCCCCCAACTCAACAAAAGAAAAACAACCCAATTTAAAAATGGGCAAAAGACTTCAATAGACATTTTTCCAAAAGGGAAATGCAAATGCCTAAAAAGCACATGAGAAGATGCTCAATATCAGTATCTATTAGGGACATGCAAAGCAAAACTACAATGAGATATCATTTCACACCTACTAGAATGGCCACTATTTTGAATTTAAAAAAAAACAAAAACAGAAAACAACAAGTGTTAGAAAGGATGTGGAGAAATAGGTACACTCATTCACTGCTAGTGGGAATGTAAAATGATGAAGCTGCTGTGGAAGACAGTTTGGCAGTTTCTTAGGAAGCTAAGTATAGAATTGCCATATGATCTGGCAATACCCAGAAGAAATGAAAACAGGGACACAGACATTTGCACACCAATGTTCATAGTGGCATTATTCACAATTGACAAAAGATGGAGGCAACCCAAGAGTCCATCAACCAATGAACAGATAAACAAAATGTGGTATACACATATGATGGAATATTATTTAGCTGTGAAGTAATGTTGTCCTGATTCATGTGGTAACATGGATGAACCTTGAGGACATTATGTTGATTGAACTAAGGCAATCGCAAAAGGACAAATATTGCATGAGCTCACTAATATGAATTCATATTAATTATAATAAGCAAACTCATAGAGTTAGAATCTAGAATACAGGTTACCAGGAGATAGAATGGGGGTAGAGAATGGGGAGCTGATGCTTAATTTGTACAGAATTTCCAATTAAGTTCTTTGTAAATGTTTGGAAATGTTTGGTAGCACATTACTGTGAGTATCATTAACAGCACTGAATCATGAGTGTGAATGTGGTTGAAAAGGGAAGGTCATGTATGTTACTAGAAGGAAAGCTAAAGGATAAAATATGGGACTGTAAAACACAGTGAACACTGTTGTGTACAATGACTGTGGTTAATAGTACAAATATAAGGATGTTCTTTCAGGAACTATAACAAATATATGTCATTATTACAAGGTGTTAACAATAGCACAGTGTATGGGAATAAATACACCATGGACTTGAGCTAACAGTAATATTTTAATATTCTTTCATTAATTTTAACAAAGGTACCTCACCACAGTCAAGTGTCAATAATAGGGGAATATGGGAATGTATTTTTTTCAATTTTTATGTAAACCTAGAACCTTTCTAATTCAAAAAAAAAATGTTTTTAACTAAAATAAACACTATGCTAAGTGAAAGAAACCAGACACAAAGTACTACATATGGTATGGTTCCATTTGTATAATAAGCAAATATAAATAAATCTACAGAGACAGAATTAATGTTATCTAGGGCTGGCGAAGGATAAAGGAATTGAGAGGTGACTGCTAAGGGGTATGGGGTTTTTGTTTTTGGAGTAATGAAAATGTTATAAAATTGACTGTGGTGTTGATTGCACAACTCTCTGATTATACTGACAGCGACTGACTATACTTTTGATGGACTGTATGGTGTGTGACTGTGTCTCAATAAAACTGCTTTAAAAAGCTAGGCAGGATTTTTTGCTGATATCAACAAGTTGATTTAAAAATGTATATGGAAGGTCAAAAGAAACTAGAATTCCAAAACAAGTCTGAAAAAAATTAGAATAAAGGAATCACACTACCTATAAACTTGAAGTAGTCAAGACAGTGTGGAACTGGCAAAAGGATGGACACAAAAATCAATGGAAGAGAAAAAAAGAGCACAGAAATAGATGCACAGGCATACAGTCGATTGATTTTTGACAAAGGCAATTCAATGTAGAAAGGCTAGTTTTTTAAACAAATGGTTCTGGAACATATGCAAAAAAAACTGAACCTTAAAGAACCTATACCCCATACCTTATATAAAATTTAACTCAGAATGGATCATAGACCTACATGTAAAATTTGAAATTATAACTAGTCAAAAATATAAGAGAAAAGCTTTGCAATACTGGATTAGGCAAAGATTGCTTAGATATGACACCAAAACACTATCCATAAAAATACTGATACATTGTACTTCCGCAAAATTAAAATAAATGCTAAATAAAATAAATATTTTTAAAAATTATTTAAAACAGAACAGTTTGGGAGCCTCTCAAAACAGATATGCAGTAGGTACACATTAATGAGTTAGTGGAAATCAGATGTGCTTGCTCCTGAATGTCACTTAGTTTATCAATCAGGTTAACTCTGCAAAATGTTTTTGACCCATTACACAGTTTTAAATGGTATGTATTCCTAATCATGTATTATTTAATTTATACACATAATGGGCAACTGATTACAGGCAGAACGCATAAGGAGCATTGATATGAGAAACATAAAATAATGAATAATAATTCTACAAATTCGCTTCAACATAATCTCCATCAGTTCCATATGATCATAATTCTTTTACAGCACTTCAAGATGAATCCTGCATTTCAGAAGCCAATCTAAAAAAAAGAAGACAGCAAGACTATCTAGCGACAACTATAGTCATCTGGTTTCCATTTGGGGCAAAAAGACTATTAATACCACATTTTATTTATAGAAAAGTATTTGTGAATGGCAGCTGAAAACTTATTTCATCTTTTAAAAACAAAACAAGAATTCACAAATTTTGGAAATAACCCAGGCCTTTTGGATTTAAGCTAGATTTTAAACTCCATTTAATAAATATTGAATAAATATATTCAAAACTAAAATCAACTATTCACTTAATATGCATCGATTGAACAACAGGTAACAGACACTGTCCTAGATGTAAGAAAAGTAGCAGGGAACATGACAAATAAGGTTTCTACTCTCAAGGAGCTTACATTCTAGCAAACGGTAGAGAATAAATAAATAAGAAAATATCAAGTAAGTATGAGATCCATAAGTGTTTTTATGAAAATTAAATATTGTAGAATGGTTAACTTAGATATATAGATGAGAGAAATGCCTTTCTGTTGTTAATATTTTTTCTGAGAACTGAAATGACAAGAATACACTAACTAAGAATTTGAGGGAATAGACTTACAAGAAAGAAGACAACTAAAAGAAAGCTTTAAGGCAGGAATAAATTTAGTATGTTTGTAGAACAAAACTGGCAAGTATGTCCAAGCTTAATGAATGAGAAAAAGAATGATAGGAAATAATATCAAAGAGGAAGATAAGGGCCAAACTATCCACATTTTATATAAGTCAAAGAAAAGTCACTGGAGAGATTTAGGTGCAGGAGTAACATGATCTCATTTACATTTTTTTTTGTTGTTGTTGTTGTTGTTTTTAAATCACTTTAGCTGTTCTATAGAGAAAAGATTTGTAGTGGGGCAAGAATAGAAGCAGGAAGACATTAGGAAAAGAGATGGTAGTAGTGAATTGGACCAGAGGAGCAGTAGTAGAAGTGAAGAAAAATGAATGAATTTAGGTCATTTTTCAAGATGTAGATGATGAAACCTTTGATGATTGAAATTTTGTGGGGCTTAAGGGAAAGAAAGAAATCAAGGATGATGCCCAGCTTTTTGGCTTAAACAACTGGGTGGTCAGTGGCACTATTTACTGAATGGGGCAGACTTGGAGATACAGAATGTTGAAGGAGAAAAAAATAGAAAGATCTGATTGGGATATGTTAAGTTTGAAGTGCCTGTTAGCCATCTAAGTGGAAGTTGTATAAGTCTAGTTCTCAAGCGACTAATCATGGTCACTAGCATATAAATAGTATATAAAACCAAAGGCCAGATGAATTTATCAAGGGAGAGGGTATAAGCAAGGAAAAGAAAGATGCTATGGACCAAGTACTGGGGCCCACTCACATTTAGCTGAGCAAAGGAAGAGGAGTTACAAATAGAAACTTTTTTTTTCTTTTTTTCCTTTTTAGAAAAGCCCTAAAAGGAGAAGTAAAAGGAAATCCAGGAGTGTGTAGAATAGAAATACCAAACTGTTTAAAAGTGTATAAAGAATGGGAAGCGGATGTAGCTCAGTGGTTGGGCATCCGTCTACCATACGGAAGGACCTGGGTTTGATTCCCAGGACCTCCTGGTAAAATTTAAAAAGAAGGTAAGCAGGCGAGCTGTGCCTGCACGTGGTGAGCCAAGCCACGCAGCAAGATGATGACGCAACAAAAGAGAGACATATGGGAGAGCCAAGGCGAGACATGCCAAAAACCAGGAACTGAGGTGGCGCAAGTGACAGGGTGCCTCTCTCCCACATCGGAGGTCCCTAGGATCGAATCCCAGTGAAGCCTGGAGGAGAAAAATGAGAAGAGAAGCCAAGAAAAAGACACAGAAGATGAC
>PVKH010010303.1:0-18338 GCA_004027955.1 Chaetophractus vellerosus | reverse complement strand
CCGCCACGGGCAGGGCAGGTCGCCTGTGAATGGAACGCAGCCAGCCACCCGCGAACTGGAGCCGGCCGTGATCGGACGCAGAGACCGCCCACAAGCGGGGAAAAGCCGCGCCTGCGCAGTGACCAAGTCTCGGCGCGTCGCCGCAACGGGGGGGGAAGGGGAGATATGTAATAAAATAAATAAATCTTTAAAAAAAAAATAAAAAATAAAAACAAATAAAACTATCAAATGGCTAGGCATGTCTACCTTGTACCAAGTACAACACCCCAAATGCTTGGCTTAACTTTCACTATATATTTTTCTTTACCACCTCACTTTTACCTTTTTAAAATGGGAATAATTGTCTCATGCCTAATTCACAAGAGTATTTTAAGACTAAATAACATAACATTTCTTTTTTTCCATTTAAATTATTTTATTTTATTTTTAATTAATTTTTTTGATACATCGATTACATAAACGTTACACAAAAATTTTAGGGGTACCCGTATGCCCCACCTCCCACACCTCCCACAGCCTCCCACATATACATCCTTCATCAGTGTGGCACATTACCTGAAACAGATATACACATTTTGGGGCTTTGCCACTAAGCATGGACCACAGTTCACACTGTAGACCACACTCACTCCCACACAGTTCTGCATGATATGTGATGATATAAAATGGTCTATATCTGCCATTGCAACATCACCCAGAACATTCCCAAGTCCCAAAAAAGCCCCCATATTACAACTGCCCTTCTCTCTCCCTGACCCCAAAGCATACATTGGCCACTGGCTCCACATAATTTTGTAATTTCTTCCATTGCTTGAATCACAAGTCTGTAACAGGACACCAGCAAGTCCACTCTAGTCCATAGCTCTTCCCCCAATCCTGAGGAGTCTAGCATGGTGATGTCCCCTCCACCACCAAGTGAGAGGGCCTTATATCCTGTGGTTAAGATGGACGAGATTATCCTGCCTGCAGCTGCCGACTCTCTCCATTCCCTGGATAGCCATTGTTCATCATCATCTCCCCACTAGGTGTCCTGGGTGAGTCCACTGAGTTGTAGAGTAGGAGTTGCGGGTTCACAGAGCCTCTGGACCCAGCTGGCACATGGACAGCCCATAGTCTCCAGTCTCTGGAAGTACACCTAAAACTCCGGCATCACATATAGGTTTGAATAGAAGAGACAGATGGATCGTGTGCAGTGAAGACATATTTCGATCAAACTCTGCCAGGAACAAAGATTCCAAATTAGGGCCCACTGGTAAGGCACCAAACTCTGGGGCTATCTGCCCTGATATAGGACCTGGATGTCTCCAGAGCCCTCAGGAGCCCCTCTGTTTGGGGTGATATCCATATTGGAAGCCTAGGAGGTCCAACTGGAATGCGCATAAGTATTACCTCTGGGTTGACCTCCCAACTCACTTTGAAGTCTCTTAGACCTATGAACTCATTTGTCTTTATCATTTCCACCTTTTATTGGAAGTCTTTTTCCAGTCGTATTGCCCGTTGGCACTTAACATAACATTTCTGATGATATGGCCTTATTGTCATCGCCCACTAAAAGAGATATGAAAGATAATTGGCCCCACTATATTTGTTGGAAAGAATGACTTAAATTTTTCAAATACTAAACCATACTTTTGCAGATCACCTCTTAAATTTAAGTATTTTATTTCCAATAATCCACATAACAGTTTACATTTTGAGTTGTTCAGTGGTACTTTTCAAAATTATTTCTGTCTGGCAGAATCAGCAGGGCGATATATTACTCAAAAATGATCATTCCATGATATCTTTATAAAATGTGCCGTTATTATTTTTCTGCATTAGCTACTGGAAATACCTGCTTTGAATATCTTCTAGGCCCAAATTATCTTAGTCGACTATGTGTGGTAAAATTTTGGGGAAGAAATCATCACATTATGTGTTAGAGAGAAGAACAAATGATTTTTTTTTGCTATAATTTTTTATAGGCCAACCTGAAACCGACTTCTACATAAAGGTGTTGCTTTTCTATTTTTAAGGGATCATTTTCAAAAGACTCCCAAATATTCTCAAAAGATCGCCAACCTTTTCACCTCCTCACCAAGTTACCCAAGCCTATAGATTTGCTCTCAAAAAGCAACTCAGAAAAAAACTCTGGGAACCTGTAATGCAAAAGCTTGATTCTTCTCATACTCACCTCTGCCTACAGTCTTGGCCTACACCAAGGACTGGCTGCCTGTCCCAGGCCCCACTCCAGCCTTGTGTCACCACTTTCATTTACCTCTTTCCTAGTCCTACCTCTTTACCTTGTTTATAGTATATTATTTTCTCATATGAGTAAATTGTTTCAAAGCATTTGTTAAAGAAGGTAGAGTATAAACAAACAAGACCCAGTGATATTGCACATTGTAATATTTTGAGTCTTTTCATGGAAAGGTGTAATGTAAAGTTTAAGATACTATTACAGGCAGTCTACATACAAATGTGTTTCGCAACCATGTTTGTAAGCAGTGAATTGTAATTCAGACTAATGTTTTTTTTTCCTATTAAAACAACGCTCTCTACAAAAAAAATTTCCAATGTAAACAGTTGCATCAAGCAACCTACTCAATCCATGAAATAACTTACCTAAACTTTATTCTCTGGAAAAAATTAATTAAAAATTTTTGCTATAATACACATTATTAAAAACACCAAACTGAAAATGAGTCCTTATTGAATGTACTGTTTTTCTATCTCTTGGTCAGGAACCGTGCCTTATTCTTTATCAAATTTCCACTGGGTAATAAATGTAAGTACATAATGCCCAATAAATATTTGCTGAGTGACTAGAAAGGAAATGAATAACTGCAGGCAGAAAAGGAAAGATACCTGGAGCATATAAAAGGGACATCTAAATACAGCCAAAAGTATAGAAATCAATGGCACTAATTCTCTATTTTTTCTAATTGTAATAGAACATTTCAGGTTTCTCTATCTTTGATACTGGAAGCCTTATGAACTATTAGATTAGATTAGATTAGATTAGATTAGATTAGATTAGATTAGATTAGATTAGATTTGTTTGGGGTCTGGGAAAAAAAGAAGTTAAAGCTAAAGAGAAAATGGAAAGGGATATTTTTCTTAGACGAGTGTACAAGAATTGGAAAAAGAGTAGATAAGATATTTACAAAGATATACATGTTCATGTGAGGAAAAGACTTCAGAAATAGAATAAATGGAGTCTCACAGTAAAATGTATAGAAAAAGGAGGACACCACTTGTACAATTCCTTCAAGACTGAAGACTTTGGTCTTGTAGTGTCTTATAGTGGCCACAATCAAATGGTATCAACATCACAGTCCTGTTTTGTTTCATGAACTTGTGTGTAGGCTATAAAACCAGAGAATGAACTTAGGCTGATGGCAAAAGGGAAGATGCCTGTATTCGTAGCACCATATATTTCACTGTAGCACAGGAAATTTTATTATCATTATCCGCTTTTCATGTCTACAAAAAGTTTTATATATGTCCATGAACATATTTTTCTCATGTCAGCTCCAAGATAGATCTGCTTCCTGAAAAATAGTTCTTCTATTTCATATTGAAATTATTTGAGATTAAAAAGGGGATATTTTTACGGAAATTAGCCTGAAGCCTGTCAAAATGGTCTGAAGGTCAAGATTCAAAGGCTATTGAATGTACAGGCTGTGAAATTAGGAACTGCCATTGGGTCATGTCCTTGTGCTCCAACAACCCTTTTTAGCACCTCTCCTTCTCCTACCAACCAGTGTACACTTGGCAATTAGGACTGTGCCAAAGGACCTATTCAGAATCTTCAAATCTAGGTTACTGAGGTCTATATTTGGCAACACTTATACATTTAAAAATAAAGACTCTAAGTCATTTTCCTAAAATACATTGTTAATGGCAGTACTGAAGTTAGTACTCTAGATTCTCTAGAATCTTATTTAACACTTCTAGAATTGCAAATAATTGATAAACCATCTTATAATAAATAAATCCTGGAATGATCTTTCCAAACAAATAATTCTAATTTGTCATTTTTAGTAATTTGTCTGCCCAGTGAAGTTGCTCATTTCATATTCTATGTCAAAAGTAAGCAGTATTTATAACTAACAAAGTATATTACTTTCAACTTTTATCATGAAAATTTTAAGTCAATCTATCGCTGAATATTTCTTTATTTTTGTAATTGAATTGATGAATCTAAAATAATACAGAATTTAGACAAATATGAAAGCCTTGAAAATTTTAGGAAAACATCCATACCTGGACATGTTTGTTCAAAAATTATTACTCAATTGAAAGAAATGAAAGCTAAAAATTTTATCTGTTCCAAAATCTCCTTCAGGAAAGGTATTATTGCTATGAATATCTCAATAAAATATGTGCTTTTTGTGTTTATCGCATACATATTCTCAGTTTAGAATTTATTTTTTTACTACATTCTCTATAACAAGTAATTGAATCTTTCAATATTTTTAAAGGGTTTAATTTCCTTTCTTGCTATAATATTTCTGATTGTTGTAATAATTCTGCACACCTGATATGGGAGATGTAGCACTTGTGCTATGAATCAAAGAAAAAGTAAGACTGACCTTTCCTTTGCGGTTTGATAATAAATCAAAAGAATATAGAACAGCAGCTGTTTTCATGGATGATACAGAGGTTATGAGATACAATGTCTTCTCCTGTGTTACTAGTTAAGAACAATTATTTTTGGCAAAACAGAAGGGCAAAGACATTGAAAGCAATGCATTGTATAGATAAAAATTGTAGATAAGTTACCTTTATGAATGAACAATTGTATTAAATTGAAAGAAAGGCAATAATGAGAAACAATTGCTCTATGTTCTAAACACCTCAGTTATATATCAGTGTTTCTAACATAATGACGGTGCACTACTGAAGCCATCACTGATTTACTTTTTAAAAATCAGCGATTTGCTATTACAATCATTTCAAAATACTAGAATGGTGGTATCTGAGTAGAATAGAAAATATGGGAGAAAATTATGCACGTGGGTCTTTGAGCAGTAAGCCAGATTAGGTAGAAAAATGTATAGGATAAAACTTGTCTATAATATTGAGTTAATGTAATATTTTTCAGGACATGAGTTCTGAAGCATACTATGCTTTATTCAGAGCACTTGTGAAATCTCCTTATTTTCATTTATTATTTCTTATTTCCTCTCTGTCTTCTAAGCAGAAAGATGTGCCTAAAACATTTACATTTTTATTCCTCAAGTGCTCATTCCAAGAACATATCATCAAAAAGAGAAACACAAGAGAAAATTTTACAATTTGAGTTCTGGATATGAAGAGAAACTTTTCACTATCTTTACTTTGCATTATAGAGTTTGATATTAAGTATATAAATGCAAATAGTTTTTAATACTTTATGAGTACTTTAATATATAGGAGTTGTATTTAAAGTAGTAAGTAACGTACATTTATGTATTTCATAATCTATTTTTGACTTGTTTCCTATCATGCAAAACATGCACAGAAATTTTAAAAAAGTAAGTAGTAATAAAAATAGTATAATCATAACAGAGAAGAACCTTCGGTTTTATTGCTTCTCCAAGCATCCCTGGAATAAATTCTAGACTCTTCATTTATTTTTTATACTATTGCAACCCTGATATTTTGTAAATTCTAAGAATTGTATTTATTGTCTATATCTTTCTCCTATGTTAAATAAGAAGCACGTGTTGGTTTGTAAACCATATTCAAAAGTTAGTTCACATGGAGTTAAAATGGAGTCATATGCTTCTTTGAATTATGCTTTTATCATGGTCTGAAGTAAAAAATATGAAAATTTAGTGTTAATTGGCAAAGTCAAACAGGAGAGCTAATTGGCCATTTCTAGAGAAACTGATATTGCCTCTACTCTATGACCATCAAAGTTTCAATCTGTATATGTACAAACATATGTAGAGGAATCTGACAGAGGAACATTCACTTGTGGCCTTGTGTATAGCAGTGAAAAACTGCTAGCCTCTAAATTCCCACTAATAAGAGAATAAATACACAGTTTGCTCAATGGAATATTATGTAGCACATAAAATATATGAGCTCGTGCTGCAATTATCCACCTGGGTAAATACAATAACATAAAGTAGAGTAAATAAAAGCAGGATGCAGAATGATATGTAGGGCATGATACCTTACATATCGATTTTTGAAGCATGCACTTAAGTGATTTATGTTTTAAAATGGCTAAATATGAAAATATTAAACATGCCTGCAAATGATAAACCCCAAATCAAGGAGAGTGGTTTCTTCTAGGGAAAGATGGGAGAGAATTGGATTGTATCCACATGAGGCACTTCATAAATATCTATAAGGGATTATTTATTGGGTTACCAAAAGAGAAAGAACTGAAGAAAACACAGCAATATCTTTAAACTTAATAAGGATGGGTAGTGATACATGGGTTTTCTTCCTATCATTAAAATACAATATATTTTATATAATTTATAATGATAATAGTTCATTTTCTAAGAAAACATAAGAATTTATTTGGAATCAGAGGACCTTGTTATAGTTCAGTTTTCTGATTGTATAGGCTTATTAATATTAATGCTTTCTATTATGGAACAGGAAGTTAATAATGCAAAAAATGTATGAGGATTAAATGTTTGATATGTATAAGCATGCTATATGAAGTGGAAAGTGTGGGTTTAAATGTCATGTACACAAATGTTTAGGTAAGAGTAGATTTTAGGCCTAAGTGGTTTTCTAAAGTTCCAAAGACATAGATGTCCTTGCCATCAGAGAAATTAAATGACGGCACCCAAAACAAAACTGTACAATCTTCAACTAACTTATGAAAGCAAATAAATGTATCTATTCTGAGGATTACTTCATAGTTTAATTGCCTTAATAAAGCTTTTTAAAGAATGGGAATCCTGTACTTGATATAATCAAGCATGTTTTTGTACTCTAAAAGTACATTCCTTATTTAAGTAAACGTAAGAACTAATAGCTAATAGTAGTTACTTGGCAAATGCCAGGTATAAAATAAATTTTACAAAGGGAGTTGTAGTTAACTCTAAGTTCTATATCAGTCTTGCAATTGTGGAAGAAATCAGCCTGATCTTAGCATTAACTAAAGGGATGCTGTGTGATCTGGGAACTTGGATTTTCATATAATTCTATTATTACATAACTACCAGGATTTCTGCAAGTTGCTTGACTCTGGGTCTCCTTGTATTAACCTGTGACATGGGAGTTAGGAGGACTAAGGATTGAACTGGAGCTTTTATTCTCTGAAATATCTTGTGACTCTAAAATTCAAAGATTCTATTAAAAGTATAGTGTCCAGATTGCAGAAATTGATAGTACTGTACTCTGTACTGCTCAGAGCCCCTTTCAAGTGTGTATTCAATTTTAAATGTCACGTTTTAAAGAAAATTTGAAAATTGAGACTGTATTTTAAAAAAGGACAGTCAAGATGGCCTGGAAACTCAGTTCATATATATTCAACCCAGAGCCACAGTCCTTTTCCTTGTGTTCTCCTTTCCTTCTCTCCTGCTTCCATGCTGGCCTTGTCATCTTGGCATGATTGGCAGTCAGTATAAGGTTTGTTAGTTTTCACTACTGGAAAGGGGCTTAGGAAGAATAGATGAAGAGTTAAAAAGAGGTCTTTTTGGTTTTGTTAGTAGTGTGGCATCAATTTGCAAAATTTGACAATCAGATTGTTCATATTTTCAACTGTAATCCCCTACAAGCATATCTTCTACCCTTCATTATTCTGGGAAAGTATCTCCTTGCCAGCTTTGAAAAATAGTTCAAAAGGTCTTCTCTGTCCCTAGCTTGAGAAGGCATCAGGGTCCAAGAAAGAGATGGGGTGGAACTGGGAGTATAAAGCTAATTGGCCAAACTGAAGCTATCAGAACTAGACAGGCTTCTTCAGAGAAACAGAACCAACAGGTGATAGATAGATAGACAGACAGACAGACAAATAGATAGATGGTAGATAAATGGAGAGAGAGAGAGAGAGAGAGAGAGAGAGAGAGAGAGAGAGAGAGAGAGAGAGAGAATTTTATAGGAATTGCCTCACATGACTGTGGGGCTGGCAAGTCCAAATTTTGTAGGGCAGGCAGCAACTTGGAGACTCCCCTACAGGGACAGTTGTGTTCCCCAGGGGAAGCTGTGTGTCTGAAGTAAAGACAGAAATTCTTCTTTCTGACTTTTGAAATCCTGAGTTCTGACTTTTAAGATTGATTGGATGAAAAATATTCCATATTGCTGAGGCAATCTCCCTTGTTGATTATAGATGCAATCAGAGGTAGATGCAATCAACTGATTATGTATGCAAATCCATCTATGAATTACCCTTATGGTAACATTAGGCCAGTGCTTTCTTGTACAGACAACTGGACCAATAACCTAGCTAAGTTTGCACATGAGATTAACCATCACAAACCATCTGGATCCTCTTAATGGGAAGTGCACCTCCTTTTCCATGATCTTCAAAATCACTTCACTCATAGGAATTGCCCTCCCCAGATGAATCAGTTTCATTAACGTTAACTTATTATTCAGTGGATATCTCATGCCTTCTGAGGAGAACAAATTATTTTCCTTTGTTTTGAATTACCACCTCCCCTTCAATCCTCGTCATTGTTTATGATACATAGTTTGTGTCCTATGAGCTCAAAACTTATTGTTTCATGGCTGATTTTCTAAATTCATTTTCCCCATCTTTATTTCAGGACAAAGAATCACTCACACCCACTTCACTATCTTCATTTCTCTCATCTTTCTCTAACAAATCCTGACTTGGTTCTTAGAGTGTTTTGGGTCTTAGCAGATACTCTCCTTACCATGATGAGCTCTTCCCTGAACCCTAAGTACAACTTATAAACTAGTTGGCACCTAAATCATCCACCAGGGAATACAGGATCATTTCCAGTGGCCAGCTATTCCATGGATGTCTGGGACTGCAATATTTTGTACCAATACCCAATCTCTGTTCCTTAGTTTGAGGCATCACCCTTGGGATGTCTTTCCGTTTTTCTTCTTTTTTTTTTCTCTCTCTCTCATTAGGTCCTCAGAAATAATAATGTTAGTTAACATTTATTATTATGTGACAATGTGATAGGAACTAATTTGAGTGCTTTGCATATATTAACCCAATTAGTACACAACAACCTAATGCGGTAGATAGTATCAGTAAGCACATTTTACAGATGGAGAAACTGACCCATGGAGAGGTTAAACGACTTGTTCAAAGTTTAACTACTGATTCAATCTCAGGCAAACTGGTTTCATTTCCATTCTTAACCACTACTTTAGATTGACATGATAGCCAATTGATAAGCCATGTAGGGTTTGTCCTTGGCTTAGGGTCATATCAGGTGAAACAGTTTTTTTCCATTCCTATCCTTTCCCCAAAGACAAAAGCATGTATACTGGAGGCTCCCACTGTAATTGCATAAAAGAAATTATATTTGGTGCCTTACTATCCTGCCCTGCCTGGTCATAAGATCCTCTTTTGAATGAACATTACAGCTAACTTTGCCTTGACCATAACCCCTACCAACAAGGCCTGCACCTCTATATCATTTGGATAATAAGAGCTGACCCTAACATTTCTGATGGCTGCTACTGCTTCTCCAAATGATCTCTTGCCACTTCTGCTCTTTTCCACTTCATAATTTACCAGCAGGGCAGGTACTTCCTTTGGCTTGGATGATCAGAAGCTCTCAGCTTCTTCAAATGCCCCTTGCCCTTTCTGCCTTTTGCCTGTATAGTTTGAAATTGTCAATCCTCAGTATCTGCCCCTTCCTTCGGGGCCACAATAAAACCAAGGACCCGGGACCTACTTGCATACCTCTTCCCCCACTCCTCACAGGAGCCTAGGTTAGTTAAGTCCAGTGGTCCCCTCCACCACCCTCATACTCCCCACTCTCCTCCCAGGGCTTTTGCTCTAACAAACTTGTCCTTTCATGCATTCTCAGCTGCCTGGCTACCTGTGGTTGCACATGTCCATATAATATCCAGAACAACTGGCATGAGCAGGGTGATTTGATGCTAACCAATAGCAAGTGGGAATGCCTTTACACTGCTCTTGGCTTACTAGCATGCTGTCCCAAGTGGCTAACACCATTTGGGAAAGCTCCACCACTTACTGGTGTTCATTGACACTCTTTGCTTTACTCTTTGTGTCTGTTGTGCCAGGAGCACAGGATTGGGTGAGACCAGTGGAAATTTGGTATAAATTAATTAACTATTGTTCTGCAAAGCTGTAAAGGCCCACGTAACTTACAGGAGGGGCCATTCCCAGGTCTATGTGTCTTGAGTAAGGCCTCACAGGCCTGCTTTTGGCTGTGTCTGCCAAATCATCCAGAGAGCCAAGTACAGCACTGTATTGAGATGGAAGCCTCTGTTGATCATCCTGTCTGAGCTGTGTCTGTCAGACCTTGTGCAGGGATTTTATACCATCTCTGGGGTTAGAGAATATTTCTCCTGCCAGAGCCCATAGAGAGGGGCAATCCTCCTAACCAGGATAACATGGCATCCCTCTGGCCAAAGGGATGCAAAGGTCTGTGGCCCTTATTTTGCTGCTGTCTTTGCTGGTATCACTTTTTGTTCCCCAACCCTATGAGTTATAGAAGGTCCAATCATTGGCTGTGGATCCTAACCCCTCTGAGGTCAACTGGGACACCCTGGAGAAAGAGGTGGAAGAATAGAAGCCAGGTTAGAGCTCCCCCTGCCCCCGCCCCAGTTTTTCTGGCAACTACCTACAAAGTCAAACAAACCCCAGATAGGGAGAATACTAAAACCCAACCCAGAAATTTTACCAGACTAGAAATTCAAACCATTCTTAAGGACTTTGTTCAGCAGGAGGGACAAATGGCTGCTAGCTGGTTGCTAAGCGTATTTAACAAGGGGTCCAAATTATTAGTAACTTCTCTCCCCCAGAAAATGAGACAATTAGCAGGCATTGCCAAGGAATACAAATTGCAAAACTATCTCTAGAGCCCTCCTGGCCTCCATGCTAAATTTTTATCCACAACCACCAGGATCCCACAATATTTTGAAGGAGGAGGGGCCATCCCCATATCTGGGGTTAAATGAACAAGGATATAGAGGAAGCATGGGACCTCATGTAAAATACAAACGGCTACAGTGGGTATATCATTTTGATGCCCACCCTGATTTTAAAAAATTGTGCAATGGGACAAGGAAAAGAGGGGGCAGATTAGTTGCTGAGAGTCTTTAATATAAGGTCAGGGTTGCCAATCTGATCCCCAGAGGGTGGGCAGGATAGGCAGGCAATGGGCTGGAATCACTAAAGAGTCTGACCCCTCCCATTTTGACTTAAACATAAAAGGAGACACACCAACCCATTCTAGTGTTGCCCCTAAAGCAGATGTCCACTGGTAAACAATTTATGAGGACCTATTGTTACTTAAAAGATTGAGATGATGCATTGGGCATAGCCTTTCTTTGAGCATTCAGGCAAAAGAGACCTGGCATTCACCTCCAACCCTGAGAAACACCCCCCCCCACCCTTTGACACATAGTCATGGAAAATTTTGGGGTCATGCTATCCCAGGCAGTTGATGGGTTGGAGCTAATGACAGGTTATGAAGGGGACTCACATTAGAGTCACAAATACTGGTTTATAAGGCCAGGTGGCTACCCTGGTGGGGGCCATCACCTCCAACTCCTATATGTCAAAGGCCCATTCCCCTGCTGTCATTGGAACTCCAAGTAATGGAACACTTCTTATTAAACAGCTACCCCGAGTCTAATCATGGCACGTTTGTTCTTACTTTCCCCCCTACAGGTATTGATGTTTATCAATTTAACCATTGCCTGGAATAAGGTAAAATCTTTGACTCTTTTGGTGGGCCATGTCAAATAGTATTCCAAGGAACTTCCCCTGCCAATCAAGGTGATGAACACCATAATGTCACCTGAAACGAAGTAGTGTGGGGCTCCAGTCTATAATCCAAGAGCTCCTCAAAGAGGGAGTCATTCACTATACCTACTATCTCCCTATACAATAGCCCTATGCTGCCAGTTCTTAAAGCTTCCACCAATGAAGGCCAAGTAACTATCAATTATATGAACCTTAATGTACAACTACTGCCAATCAAAGCTCTTATTCCTAACATTAGATAATTAATAAAAGATATACACAAGACTATGGATAATTGTTTGTGTGTGTGTGTATGTGTGTGTGACTGACTTGGCCAACATGTTCTACTGGGTGCCAATACCTAAGAAAAAAATTCTAACCATTGCCACCAGGACCTTAAAAAATTCTTTTAAAAGAACTTCTTAACACTGGCACTATATAGCCAACATTTGATTATGGTGCCTCTGCAAGAGGGCTTCTAAGAGAAACGAGCCACACTCACACATCATTTACAGAAATGAGGGTTGGCAATACCACCCCATTAAAGACAAGGGCCGTCAAACTCTTCCAAATTCCTGGGTCTCATCCTTTAAGGGCAATCAGATACCCACAACCATCAAACATAAACGCACTTCAGACTCTAAGACATGCCCAGCACCTATTAGGCTTATTCATGTTCTGAAGATAACACATCCCACGACTCTTACTCTTATTACAGCCCATATACAAAATCACATGCACATCAGATGCTTTCTACTAGGGAAAGTCCCAATAATGTGCCTCAGAGTTGGCCCAATAAGTCATTTCCTAAGCCATGCCCCTTGTCCTACCAGGAACAGATTTTAAACATGCCTCTTGGAGTCTTTAGACTAAGCATGGCAAATCCTGACTGCTTATTGGGCTGTTCTAAAAAATGGAGGTGCTTACAAGGCCACAACCAGTCAGCCTGCACGTGCAGAATTCCATAATGCCATGGGTGAGAGGCAATTCCCAGCTCAGTACGGCCACTAAGACCTCACTGGTAAAATGGAAATGGCATCTAGAAGAGAAGGCTAAACCTGCCAAATATGTCATAATAGGAGGATGTGGCTTCCCCATGCTCAGGCACTTGCCCACAGATGATGAGATGCTGGTGATGGCACCCCATTTCCCTCATCTAGTCAATGAGGGAGCCCCTTGGAACCAACTATCTAGCATGGAAAGGGAGTCAGTACATCTCAAAATGGCAATGTTATCGTTGTATGCAATGCAGCTCTCTGGATGGCTGTGGCATATCACCTGGCCTCAAACACCCATTTACCTATGATGGCTATTTGGAATCTGCATGGTTGGCAGAGTTAGAAGTGGCCATGTTAGTCCTCCAGGATGCTCTGAGATGCCAGTTGCACAGTCTCCAAATTTTCACTACTTCTTGAATGGTGGCTAAAGGGCTGCCAAGGGGGTTAGGCCAATGCAAACAAAATAATTTTGTCATTAAGAAATATTCTCGCTGACCTGATCTTGTGATAATCTGGGTAGGCTTATCATTTGCTATATTAGAAACCATGCATGTGTCCCCAGACCTAGTTTTTCTCCCTAGGTCTGCTTTTTAGAATGCTGGTGATAAACTAAGCCTGATTTATCATATGACCATCCTGTATGGGAAAAGTCTGTAACTTTGGGTATCTTTGGTCAACCTTAAGAGATACAGGAGGCGGATGGATGTGGCTTGGGTAGTTGGGCATCCGTCTCCCATATGGAGGGACCTGGGTTCAATCTCTGGGACTTCCCAGTAAAAATAAAAAGAAAGAAAAATGTGGAAGGCATGTGGACCACCAGACCCTGTGCGTGGGTGAGCTGCCAGGCCCCACGCGCAGGTGTGCCGCCAGGCCCCATGAGCCAAGTCTCAAAATGATGATATAACAGGAGACTGACACAAGGGAGAGCCAAGACGAGATGCATGGAAAAACCAGGAACTAAGGTGGCACAGGGGGTAGGACGCCTCTCTCCCACATCAGAGATTCCAAGGATCGAAACCCAGTGAAGATAGGAGGAGAAGGATGAGAAGAGACGGCAGGAAACAGACACAGAGAGTTGCCCAGTGAATGGACACAGGAACAGCAAAAACGGGGGCAGGGGGAGGGGATAAAGATGGATAAAAGTAAATAAATAAATAAATAAATAAATAAATCCTTAAAAAATGTATAGGGGAGGAAGATATGGACTATAGTTAGTAGTAATACTTTAACGATGCTCTTTCATGATTTGTTAACAAATGTTTCACAACAATGCAGGGTGTTTGGGGGGCAGGATGTGTGGGAGCCCTACATGATCTTATGCATGTTTGTTTTGTAAGTTCACGATGTTTACTGAACACTTATAGTTTATGTATGTTCATGTATGAATGATATACTTCAATAAACTGTTTGAAAAAAAAAGAAAGATTCTTGGGTGGGGGCTACATATTTGGAAACAGCTCATAGCCTCTCCCATTTCTATACATGCTTTAGTCACCACAGTGGAGTCACTGTTCGATGACACTGTGATGGATAAACTATCTAAAATTGATTCTTATAGAGTGTATCTGGCTGGTCCCTCAGAAACTGCCCACACAGGCCCCCCAAACTTCCCCTACTTACTGGCATTTTTGGTTCATAGCCCTTCAGGCATCAGAGGGTCCTCTCCCCTAGTGGAGTGGGCACATATCTAGGCCTATCCCTGGCCAAAATAGTTACTAAAGGCTGTGACTTGGGCTATAAAGCCAAACACTGGCATCCCATTGATAGGGTCACATTCGACAAGGTGGGGTTAAACACTTGTCCCATTGTCATACTAATTACATGGGACCAGTTCCTATCATTGCCAGAGCCACAAGGAAATAGAGACTATAGCTCCCAAACCAAGCAGTGGAAAGGCCCAGGTCACCTTTAGAGATGAAAAAGAGCTACATCTGGTAGATGTCAGTCACATCAAAAAATGACCTCCTTTTACCCTGCTAAGAGTGCCCATTACCCACACAAGGCACAACTCTCAGGCTGACAAACATGACACAGTGCAAGCACTAGGAGAAAACATTATGCAACCAGGGAGAAACATCACCAAGCCTGGCTGTCATGATACAAGAAACAGCCCCGAAATCAGTCTTCCCTGACTGGTGCAAAGTCAGTGCTCATCCTGGCTCTGGGCTTTAGTTCCTTTGTCAGCCATATGGGTCATAGGCTTACTTACCGAACCCCAAGGTCTCACCAGGCAGGCCCAGGAATGCTCAAACTGTATTTGACGAATCCTAAAATTATGCCCAGGGGTCAGAGGAGATTGCTGGCTGTCAGTCCTCAACCACATGCACCCAGCATGTCTCCTTGCTTGGCTTAGCACCCAAAGCTGTCCAACCTATATATTGAATGGGTCCACTGCACCAAAGCAAAAATCATTCTTTACCCAGGTTTTAACTTAAATAAGAGTCTTATATAGCACTAATGTCCTCACAAGTGTAACCAAATCAAACCTGCATGGTTAATTGTCCTCTACCCCAGCCTGCTGGATATACCATTCTAAGACAGGAGCTTAGTTGCAAAGAGAGCTTACAAAAATTTATTGACCAATTGGAGCACTGTGACAGCAATCACTTACAAAACCTACAGAGAAATCATGGCTAGAGCTGCCTGATGATATTTAAAAGCCCATGACAAAATTCCCATCCTTTACGGATTGCTGCTTGGGGGGGATGCCCACCCCTGGGCTGGCCCTGGTAATCACCACGACAGATGATAACTACCTAGCCCATGATCTTGTTGCTGGAGAAGACTGGGCCTTCAGTCAAATCCACCACAAGAGTTAGAGTACTGGACTTAACAGTGCTGCTGGCAGCCCTGGGACTCAGACTTGGAATTATACCCCACATAGATTGCCAAATGCCTGCCAGTGAGCCCATGTGGTACCTTAAAGCCTGCAAATCTGTAAGCCACATACAGCAACAAATAGATATCCTCTGGGCCAATCAATTGTTGCCAGCCATAAAAGCCCAGTTAATGCAACTGGTACCTCAGACCCTGGGCCTCATGGTTCAACAGCATAGCTCCTTAGCTCAAATAGTCTTTAATAGACTAGCATTGCATTTTCTGCTGGCTAAGGAGGGGAGAGTCTATCCTCTGACAAGCATGGCCTGTTGCATGTACATCAACAAATCAGGGCAAGTTCAATATAATTTACACAAGATGCAATGACAGATACATTATTATATCTCTAATACCTATATTAAAATGCATAATTCCCCCTAAACCCTCACTGTCTTCAAGCCCATCCAGATCTTTTTTCATGCTAAGCCCCACTGTCTAGGGAGATGGCCTCTGCCAGGCCTTCCAATTACTAATTACAGGAATAGTTCTAATTATGAGTATGGTCCCCTTATTTAGGCTGATCGTTCAAACCCTAATAACCAGTTCAAATACATCCTTACATATCTTAATTACTCAGTCCATAGCCATCTTAAAAATGATGATGAAGCACCACAGGTTGGATTGTAATGGCACAAAAGAAATTATACTTGGTGCTTTGTCATCCTGCCTGGCCTGGTTATAAGTTCCCTTTTTAAATAAACACACAAACTAGCCCTGTCCTGACCATAACCCCTACTAGTAGGATCTGTGCCTCTACATGGTTTGGCTGAAAAGAGCTACCCCTAACTTCTCTGAACAGCCCTTGCCCCTTCTTCTCCAAACAGCTTCTTACTTCTTCTGCCCTTCCATGCTGCATAATTGACTAGAAGACCTGGGTGGTAAAAGCTGCCCTCAGTTTCTCCAAATGTCCATTGTCATTTTGGCTTTTCACACGGTTTGAATTTGCCAGTTCCCAGTATCTGCAGAAAGCCCTACACTTCCCCTCTGGGTCACAGTAAAAGCAAGAGCTCAGCATTTACATATACATTTTTTCCCTTCATTCTCAAGTGACCCACGCAGGAGCCTAGGTTAGGGAAGCCCAGCGGGCCCCTGAACTGCCCTCATTCTCCCCTCTGCCCCTCCAGGACCTTTGATCTCACAAAGCTGTCTTTTCATGCATTCTCTACTGCCTGGCTATCTCTGTTTGTGTCCCATCACCAAAAGAACTTCCACACAACATCCAAAACACCTACTTAAATGTATAGAAATAAGGAATTAATCCAATGATATTCATAATAGCAAGATATACAGGGTCTAAGAAACCAACGTACTGGCACCATTATCTGGTCTCTCCAGAGAGAATTTCTAGCCTGTTTAAGAGTTTTCTCTTAAGTATTTTGGATTTTCTATGCCCCTGGAATTATAGAGAATAATTGCAGACATTTTATCACTGTCAATTTACATATTTCCCATACTATCTCTCTCTTAGATTCTCTTCTTTATTCTTATTCCTTATTGAGCAGGGAACCTACCAAAAAGGAAAGTATTTTCCCCCAAACTCCATGCCATGGTGGGGATTTCTTGTTCATAGTGAAACATACTGCAATGTGGAATATATATTGACACATATATGTTGTCTGGGTCTCATCTGCTTGTTTCTAAACCCCCAAATTGAAAGCATACTAAGGGTTAACAAGTCACAATCTTCTTTAGGGGCCATTTTTTTGTGTGGCTTTGCCAAATGCACTGTGTGAAGTAGTCACATTTTTCTGAATATCTTCTGCCATCTGGGACCAAAGGAACTGCGACTCAAACAGCTCAAGCCTCTTATTCCCCAAGAGGCTGATGCCACCACACATTTCGTTCAATATCGAGGATCAGTAATTGCCAGGCAAGAACAATTCTTCCATTGCCTGGTCCAGACCACTACAGTATTGACACAATGCTCCCTTGATTTCAGCCATTCCCAGAGCAGAATTCATGCTTTTGGGGAAAGCTGCGGTTCTCCTAAACACTTGCTCTGAGGCAAACATCCCCTGAGGATGAGCCCCTGCCTCTACTTGATTTTGGAGAGGGCAAAACCCTCCTGTTTTCAGCTCCCCCTCTCAAGACAGCCTGACATACTTTCCAGTGAAGACCTGGCAGCTATTTTGAGTTCCTCCTCCTTTCAGGTCATCTAGACACTCAATACCCAGTTGCTTCATCTGATTCCTCCTGCACAAGCATTGCTGCCACCAGATCTTGTGGCTGTTGATGGTTTTTCTCCACCTGCTTATTTGGAGTTTTGGGGATACTTTTTTCATCTAGTTTTACTCTCCTTTTTTTATTTTCTCATTACTTATTTTTCCATCTTTATCTGCCATTTCTGAGTCAATCCTTCCCCATCACTGTAACTTCCTTAGGCATTGGTAAATAGAAATAAAAAATAATAGAAATTCTGTCCTCTATATAGTCATAAAGTTCACATGGAATAATGTGTGTGAAAGTACTATGAAAACTCTGAATGGCCAGATAAATGCAAGAAAAAGAAATTTATGGAATTCTAACGGAGTAAAAACTCCCAGAAAAAATAGAATTAAGCAATCTTGGTCCAGGGCTTTTGTACTTTACATGTCTATTTTTTT
>PVKH010010302.1:0-18334 GCA_004027955.1 Chaetophractus vellerosus | reverse complement strand
AGCAACCAGAAGCCAGAAGTCAACAGAACCCAGAAGAAAAGCCAAGAGAAGCCATCAGGTGAGTTGCCATGTGACAGAAAAATGAAAGACCAAGGATCCCCATCAACCAGCCCAGTATGCCACAGTCTTCTGGGAGAAAAGAAGACTGATGATGCATTGATGTTGGACTTATCCTAGCCTCAAGACCATGAGCCAATAAATTCCCCCCTGATTAGGGCAACCAATCAATTTTTGTTTCAGTGGTCAGAAAACTAAAACACCTCCTAACACTGATTTGTGGATTATACCCTCGTATGTCACCTTTATTATAGATTGTCATCCTTTGAACCTTCAAAATATTTTCCAAATTTGTTTCTAGTGACAGAAAGAATTATATACATTTAAAAAACAAGAAAAAGAGAAAGAATTATACACAATGAATTAATCACATTATATAATTCTCCCAGCTTTCATGAAAATAAAAAAGATTCTTTCTAACTGGGTAAAAAGACCATGGCTATTAACATTTTTCTCACAGATTTGTTTCATGTAATGTTAACTATGGAAATCTGTTGGAGACCACTTGTATGCAGAAATGAAACAAATAAAATGCTATTTTCAATAAAATGCATTTGTTCATTTGGAAAGAATATTCATGCCTCTTTTATTGTCTACCTAAGTTTAAAATAGTTCTGCAAATAGCTTTGAATAATTATTACTTCTACTCACTTTCTCTAGCATTTCTTTTGTAATTCTATGTTGATAATAAGACTATGTTAAAAAAAAATCAAGAAGGTTTTTGGCTATTCAGGATTCCTTAGCCTTCCGTATAAATTTAATGATTGGCTTTTCCATTTCTTCAGAGAAGGCTATGGAGAATTTGATTGGTATTGTGTTGAATCTGTAAATTGCTTTGGGTAGTGCTCATATCTTAACAATATTTAGACTTCTAATCCATAAGCATGGAATACCTTTCTACTTATTACGTCTTCTTTGAGTTCTTTTAGCAATATTTTTTAGTTTTCTGCATGTAAGTCATTTACATCTTTGCTTAAATTTATTCCTAGATATTTATTCTTTTAATTGCTACTGTAAATGGAATTTTTCTTCATTTCCTCCTTAGATTGTTCATTACTAGTGTATAGAAACACTACTAATTTTTGCATGTTGATCTTGTACCCCACCTCTTTGCTGAATTCATTTACTAGTTCTAGTGAGGTTTTTTTTTTTTAGGTTTTTCAAGATTTTCTATATATAAGATCTTGTTATTTGCAAATAGGGAAATGTTTACTTTTTATGTCCAATTTGGATGCCTTTTATTTCTTTTTTCTTGCCTACCTGCTTTGACTAGAACTTCCAGTACAATGTTGAATAACAGTGGTGATGGTGGGCATCATCATCTGGTTCCTGATCTTAAAGGAACAGCTTTAAGTCTTTTGCCATTATGATGTTAGCTGCAGGTTTTTCATATATGCCATTTATCATGCTGAGATTTCCTACAATTCCTAGTTTTCTAAGTGTTTTTATCAAGAAGATTTCTGGCTCTTGTCAAATGCCTTTTCTGCCTCAATTGAGATGATCATGTGGTTTTATCGTTCATTCTAATGGTTGTGTAGTGTATTTACTGATTATATTTTATTGAACTATCCTTGCATGCCTGGATTAAATTCCACTTGATCATGGTGCATAATTCTTTTAATGTGCTTTTGGATTCAGTTTGCAAGGGTTTTGCTCAGGACTTTTGCATCTATACTTAAAAGAGAAATTGGTCTTTAATTTTCTTTTCTTGTAGTATCTTTATCTGACTTTGGTATAAGGGTGATGTTGGCTTCATAGCATGAGTCACGGAGTATTTCCTCCTTTTCTATGTTTGGAAGAATTTGAGCAAGATTTGTGTTTATTCTTCTTGAAATGTTTGGTAAAATTCACCAGTGAACTATCTGGTCCTGGACTTTTCTGTGTTGGAAAGTTTTTGATTACTGTTTCAATCTCTTTAGTTGTTATTGGTCTGTTGAGATCATCTATTCTCCTTGAATCATTGTAGGTAGTTTGTGTGTTTCTAAGAATTTCTCCATTTTATCTAGGTTATCTGATTTGGTGGCTTACAATTGTTCATAGTATCCTCTCATAATCCTTTATATTTCTGTGAGGTCAGTGGTATGCATGACTTTTCAGTTTTGGTTTTAGTTATTTGCATCCTCTCTCTTTTTCTTCTTTGTCAGTCTAGCTAAAGGTTTGTTGAATTTTTTTTATCTATTCAAATAACCATCTTTTGGTTTCATTGAATCTCTATATTTTAAAAAAATACTCTAATTCAATTGTCTTTGCTCTAATCTTTGCTATTTGCATCCTTCTGCTCTCTGTGCTTAGTTTGTTCTTCTTTTCCTACCTCCTCCAGTTGTGAAATTAGGTCTCTGATAAGAGATGTTTCTTCTTTTTTAATGTAAGCATTTTAAACTATAAATTTCCCTCTCAGCACTGTCTTTTCTGTATACTATAAATTTTGGTATGTTGTATTTTTATTTTCCTTCACCTTAAGACATTTCTAAAATTTCCTTGTGATTTCTTTTTGACCCATTTGTTGTTTAACGGTGCATTGTTTAATTTCCATATATTTGTGAATTTTCTTGTTCTCCATCTTTTATTGATTTCTACCTTCATTCCATTGTGATTGGAGAAGATACACTGTATTATTTCAATCTTTTTTTAATTTACTAAGACCTATTTTGTGGCCCAAGATATGTTCTATCCTATAAAATGATCATGTACACAAGAGAAGTATATGTATTCTGATGCTGTTGGGTGAAGTGTTCTATATATGTCTTTTAGCTCAGTTTGAAGCAGGTGTTCTTAACCTTTTATTTGTTCCAAAGACCCCTTTGCCAGTCAGGTGAAAACCACCAGACCCCTTATTAAGTCCACATTTTACTGTGCATTATTGTTGTGCACAGTAAAGCTCATGGACCCCTTGTTAAGAACCCCTAGATTAGAATATCATTCAAGTATTCTATTTCCTTATTAATATTCTATCCATTATTGAAAATGGTATGTTCATGTCTTCTATTATTAATGAAGAACTATGTATTTTTCCCTTCAAGTCTACCAATATTTGCTTCATGTAGCTTAGGACTCTGCCATTAGGTGCATATATAATTATAATTATTATGTCTTCTTGTTGAATTGACTGACTTATTGGTATAGCACTCCCTGCTCCTTTTTGTTTGCTATTTGTATGGTATGGTTTTTCTTATTCTTTTACTTCCAGCCAACTTGTGTGTTGGAAATTAAAGTGAGCCTCTTTTAAGTGACACATGCTTGGGTCATGGTTTTTTATCCCTTCTGCCAATCCCTGCTTTTTGACTGGAAATTTTAATCCATTCACATTCAAAGTAACTACTGATAATGCAGGACTTTCTTCTGACGTTTTTTCCTACAGGCCTTTGTAAGTCTTATAACATTTATGTCCCTTAATTCCATTAATGCCTCTTTCATATTTATTTGATTTTTGTAGTGTATCATTTTCAGTGACTTCTCATTTCTTTCTGTATATATTTTTCATATATTTTTCTTATATTTTCCTTTTGGTTGCTGTGGGACTAAAATTTAACATCCTAAATCTATATTAATCACATTTGATTTGATAACAACTCCAATCATAAACAAATACACTGTTCCTATAATCCACTGTGCGCCCACCTTTTTGTTGTAATTGATACAAATTATATCTTTATTCATTGCATTTTCCAAACCATAGATTTATCATGACTTTTTACGTATTTGCATTTTTGATCCTGTAGGAAGTAAAAAGTGGAGTTACATATTAAAAAATACAATAGTACTGGCATTTTTAATTACCCATATGGTTACCTTCACCAAATTTTGTTCTTTTCTTTTCTTTTTCCTCCCTCCCTCCCTCCCTCCTTCCCTCCCTCTCTCTCTCCCTTCCTCTCTCTCTCTGTCTCTCTCTCTTTCTTTCTTTTACTTCAATCCACTGTCTGGTGCCCTTTCCTTTCAGTTTGAGACTCCCTTTAGCATTGCCTATGGAGCAAGTCTAATGGTGACACACTCCCTCAGCTTTTATTTATCTAAGAAAGTCTTAATTGTTTCCTCATTATTGAAATAAATTCTCATTGGATATAAAATTCTTGGTTAATAATCATTTTCTTTCAGTGTTTTAAATATTTCCTACCACTGCCTTCTTGCTTCCAAGATTTCGGATAATAAATCAGCACTTAATCTAATTGGAACTTCCTTGTACATAACACATTGTTTTTCTCTTGCAGCATTCAGAAATCTCTCCCCATCTTTTGCATTTGACAGCCCAACTACTATGTGCCTTGGAGTGTTTCTCTTTGAGTTCATCCTGTTTGGGGTTCATTGTTCTTCTTGAATATGCATATTCATATCTTTTTCTAAATTTGGGAAATTTCCTGCCATTATATCTTTCAATATTCCTTCTTTCCCTTCCTCTGTTTCTTCTCCTCCTTGGACTCTGATATTGTATATTTTGGTATGCTTGATGGTGTCCCACAGATCTCTTAGGTTGTTTTCATTTTTAAAAAATTCTTTTCTCTTTCTGCTCCTCAGCCTGATTAATTTCAAATATCTTATCTTGAGTTCATTATTCCTTCTTCTGCCAGCTCCATCTTGTTTGAAGCCTTCATTTCAGTTATTGTAGTCTTCAAATCCTGTAGTTCTGTGTATTTCTTTTTATAAATTCTATATTTTTATTGAGAGTCTAATATTGTTGATTCATTGTTTACTGATATTCTTTAATTATTTCTTTATATTTTCCTTTTTCTCTTTGAGCATATTGAGGACTTTTTTTTAAGGTCTTTGGTATGTTCATAGTCTGGTCTTCTTCATTGATGTTTTCTAGATTTTTATCCTTTTCCTTTGGATGGGCCACCATTTCCCCTTTCTTTGTCTTGTAATCCTGTGTTGAACACCATATATTTTAATATTATAAGGTGCTAACTCTTATTTAGTCCCCGATCTGTTGTTCCTTGAGTTTGTATCCAGCTAGTTTTATGAAAGAAATTCCCTTGAATGTTGAATGCCAGGAGCTAATAAAACCAAAGGCAAAACAACAAAACAGCTTTCACAGTCTTTGCAAATTGCCTGGTGTTGTGATTCAGAGTTCAGCCCTACTATCAAAAAGATCCGCAGGAGGTGAATGCAAAGTGTAAGATCTTCACTCTTTTCTGAGCAAGTGTCTTGTCTTGGGCTTGTGCTTACTAGTGGCCCTAGGTATTCCCTGGTTAACAGGGAATTCCAATGCCTCCCCTCACCTCTACTCCCTTAGAAATGGACTTTCTCCCTTTCCTGGGTGCTCTATTGTATTACTTAAAGTAGATAAGCCTTTGCCCCAGGCTTCTTTGACTTAATTGTTTCTTAAGCTGCTTTAGCTGTTCCAAACTCCTTCTGCCTGGAGGGCAAATTCTGGGAGGGCAAGCCTGAAAGGAGTTTCCTAGGTCAGCCTTTCATGTTGCCTTATGATTGTTTTGGTACTGACATATGCCCATAGGGGTCACTCTGCTTAGGCTGCAACAGGGCCCATTACCCACAATGGGAGTGTAGGCTGGCTCCACACCATGCGGGGAAGAGTGGGAAAATGACCAGGAAGCTCCCACAGCTTCTGAAACTGCATTTTCTAGGTCTGCACTTTGTCAGTTACTGCAGCCCTTTAACTGTTTTCCATATTTTGGGGAAAAGTACTGTCTTTAAGACTCCTTTGATACTTTTTCCTGAGGGCAGTTGGAATAATGGCTGCCCCCAGAGGCAATCCGCAGCAATCTGAATTAGCTGAGCAAAAGCAATGATCAGTGATCAGACTATACAACCTTAGGTTTTGTAGAACTAGGGACTTTATATCCCACTGTGGACCCCCAGCAGAGCCAGGGCTGTGGACCACAGTGTTGCCTGCTACAGGCTGGGAGATGGTGTGAGTATGGAGGGGGTGGTGGTGTAGCCACTGCATGGAGGGTAAAGTTCACTGGTATTTACTGTGATTTACCAGCCTCCTTCCTGCTTTTCCTTGGATGCTGCACAGTGTTCCACTAGACTCCAGAGTTTCAAAATAGCTGATTCGGACATTTTCTGCCAGTTCAATAGTTGTTTTGGTGCAGCTTCCTACTCTGCCATCTTCTCACAATCCCCACTTCCCTTGCTTTTATTTTTTTTTAATTTTTATTTATTTTCTTTTTTTTTAAGATTTATTTATTTTATTACATATCTCCCCTTCCCCCCCCACTGCGGCGACGCGCCAAGACTGGTCACTGCGCAGGCGCGGCTTTCCCCGCTTGTGGGCAGCTTCTGCTTCCATTCACGGCCGGCTTTCAGTTCGCGGGTGGCTGGCTGCGCTCCATTCGCGGGCGACCTGCCCTGCCCGTGGCAGCTTTTGCCCTGTCCGTGGCAGCTTTTTGCCCTGCCCACGGTGGCTCTGGCCCACCCATGGCGGCTTGCCATTCTCAAGGCGGTCTGCCCGCTAGGAGAGGTCCCCAGGAACCAAACCCAGGGCCTCCCATGTGGTATGCCGGTGCCCTATCCACTGGGCTATCGAGCCGGCCCCTTCCCTTGCTTTTAGAAAAGAATTAGATTGCATCAGAATGGATGGAGTCCCTCCAAATATTAGTGACTTTCTGTAATACTCCTTTTTTTTCAGGAGGGGGTAGCATTAGAATTTTCTCTTCAAAGTAAAATAAATACATTAAAATTGTTAAAATCCACGTCCTTTAAAACAACCTCTTCTAAAGCCAGTTAATAGCTGGCCACCATTGTTACACTGGAATAGACATTTGAAGGGATATGGTACTCATCAATCTTTGAGCTTTATACCCCATTTCATTCTTCTTTGCCTGGTCAAACATATTTGTTCTCAAAATTTGCCAAGGTAGCCTTCTTTGATCCCTTCCTCATATCCAGACAGCATTAGGAGAGTTTTCATATTCCCATACCATCCCAAATATACCTCTCTCATAGCCTTTAATAATAACATTAATAATAACTAATATTTGTGGAGTAGTTACTCTGAGCCAAGCACTATGCTAAGGTCATTACATGCAATCTTATTTCATATTTTAAAATGTCCCAAGAATTAAGCACTGTTATATCCACCATTTTACTGATGAGAACCCTAAGTAAGAGAGTGGTTAAATACCTCGTAGAAGGATAAGGATATTCTCTTAGGAAATTACAGCAGGACAAGTATTCAGACTCTAGGATATGAGCTATACTGCAAAGCCTTGATTTGTCTGCCTCCTCATCTATCCTGTCAACTACAGGGAGGAAGGGAAAATGTCTTGCTTATCTGTGTAACTTCAGTGCCTGGCACAATGCCTGACACAGAGTAGGTACTTCAGTATTTGCCAATGGAATAAATGAATGGATGAATGAATGGTACGTGGGATGCACAGAAGAGGAAATGATGACACTCCGTTGATAGAAAGGACAGAAAAAGCTTTACAGAGAAGATATTTGATCCAAGTCCTAAAGAATGAACCAGAGTTTTCTTAGCAAAACAAAAAGCACATCCTGCTTATATTAAAGACTACTCAATTTTCCCCAACAGGTTTGTGTTTTATTTATTTAGTTTTCTTTGTTTGTTTTTCACCAAAGTGTCCAATGCCTTAGTTTGGATTGTTTCTCAGTAAAGAAATTAATTCACAAATAAAGCTGAGTGCCTGTAAGCAAAGAGGTCTCAGATATCCATGTTTTTATTAGTATTATAAATGCCACATTGTGTTTATAATTATCCTAGGCCTTGGTTGGTTATTAGTTCTTTTTTTTTTTTTATAAATGCATTTTGATATTTATGAGGGTAGAGAAAAGAAAACCTGGGAAACAACCATCAGAGCCATAGTCTTCCCTAGGGATCACTGAATAAGGCTTAAAGATATGAGAGAATGAAGGAAATTGATGGCATTGGCCCAAAAGATAATAAATATCAGGCAGATTGTTGAAGAGGCCCTAAGCAATGAGAGAGGAAAACAGATCCAGGAAAAGTAGGTGGTGCCAGAAGAAAAAGAATATCTAGGAAAGAGCCAGAAGAGTATAGAAGAACACTACAGCAGCCACAGCAGCTTAGGGACATGGAGGGGGATTTCTGTATTTGCCACAACAGCTCCATTAATAAGACCAACCTTTAATGTTTTTCACAAATCTGGCTGTTAGAAAAGCCTTACAAAGAATTTTCCAAATGTTGTCCCCTTTCCAAATTCAGCTGAGCCTGGAGGGTTAGTGCTGTCCGCTCCCATCCTCCCTCTAAGCCACCTTCATCTGCAATAATTACTCTCCGTGGGATAATCTGACATTCTGGGACTCTAAGCAGGAAATCCAATGTTCTTTCATGAGCCCCATGACAATGCAGAGGGCTGCTGGAGTCAGTGCCTTCTGCTTCTCCACTGCCACGGAAAGAATGAGAGTATCTTCCCCAAGTAGCCATTTCATCCACACATTAGTTTCTACAATATGTCTGACAGTGGGTAAGACATGGGGAGAGGAACAAGGGAAGCGATCAGTTAAATATAATATATAATTCCTATGATCATAATTTCTAAGAAACTATACCCCAGTTGCAGAGAAAAAAGAAACTATAATACATACCAAAAAGCAATTAAGCCCTAATTTATATTACTGAGTAAAAGCACAGTATGAAGTCACAGCAGTTTGGTCACTATGAGCTACTAGAGGGGAAATTTTCATGAAGGATATGGGAATTAAACTAGGTTGTGAATTATGAGAAAGATTATTTAGAAGATAGAAATGTGAAAGCATTCAAGAGAAGAAATGTCACAAGTAAAGACATTGGTAGTGGGAAACCAATTCAAATGGTGTGAGGAACAGAGACGATATAAGCCAATTAGAACACGCAATGAATGTCAGGATATAATGGGATATAAAATTTCATAAATTAAGGTAGGGCTAAATTGTGGATTAAATTGCTCACATTTCTGTGAAAATCCAGCCAGAAAAGGGAGAGCCATTCCATCATTTCATGATTTAGGCCTGTGCCATGCTTTCCCCTAAACTATTTCCTATAGGCTATAACTAAATGTGGGTTGCCACTTATTTTTTGGACTAGAAGGGACCTTACTCCAAAATAGTAGCACCTTTCTTTAAAGATGATTTTATTTGATTAAGGAAAACTCTCTAGTGATAATCTTAGAATTATTCTTCCCTCTTGGAATCCCAAACCAATACAAATTGTTCCAGAGTTTGTTACACTGGAACAATGCACTTCAGATAAGAAGTATTTTATTGAGCAGAGTTTTTAGATTTTTTTTAGATTTGTTGTTTTTAAAGGAGCTTTAGATTACACAAATGTTACATAAAAAACATAGGGGGTTCCCATATATTCCACCCCCACCACCTCCCACATTTTCCCCCATTAACAACATCCTTCATTAGTGTGGCACATGTGTTATAATTGATGAACACACATTGAAGCATGCTACTAACCATGGTCTATAGTTTACATTATATTTTATACTTTGCTTTGCACAATTTTATAGGTTTGCCAAAATGTATAATAACCTGTATCCGTAGTTGCAATGTCAGGCAGGACAATTCCAGTTTCCCAAAAATGCCCCATGTTACACCTATTCTTCCCTCTCCCTCCACTCAGAACCTCTGGTGGCCACTGCCTAAATTATATTATTAAATACATATATTCTTTAATGCATTTTTTTTCCTGGTAATAAAAGATTTCTCTAGATACAGTTTTGTTACTAGGTCTGGCTTTAAGCACTTCTTTAAAAAAGAAAAATCTTTCTAAAGTTCTTATTCAGTAATTGAGGTTTCAGGCCTGTGACACTCTTCCCACTTCCCTCAAAGGGCTAGACATGTCTTGGTCTAGGGAGGTTTGAGTATCATCAGTCTCCCTTCCCTAAAAATTAAGCACATTCCCAGGATTGGCACCACTAAAAATGTTATTCTGGGCCAATAGACTGATTCAGTGATCATCAATCATCTTAAAGTACATAATATTAAGAAACTATATTTATTTACTTCAGAAAATATAGCAATTATATAGATCAACACAAAATGTGACCCTATACTGGGATAGTATGAACATTACTGTGATGAGTATAATCTATTTTCAGAGCTAAGGAAGGTTCCTAAAAGATTACGAACAGCAGCCCCTTAATGGCCTGTTTTAGTTTGCTAGAAGCTGCCAAAAGCAATATACCGAAATGGGTTGGCTTTTACAATGGGGATTTATTAACTTATAAGCTTACAGTTCCAAGGCTGAGAAAAATGTCCAAATCCAGGCATTAGGCAAAGCTCTTTCCCCAAAGATCGGCTACTGGTGATTCTGGGCTCCTGTACATGACAGAGCACAATGGCAGCATTGGCCAGTCTCTACCTTCTCCTCTAGGCTCTGTTGCTTTCAGCTTCTGGATTCCTTCAGCCTTTTCTCTGCTCCAGCAGCTTTCTCTCTTCTGGGTTACTTGATTTCAGCTTCTGGCTTCTGAGACTTTCTCTCTCAGCTTCTGGGGGTTTCTTTCTTCCTCTGTGTAGCCTTCTTTCTCTGTATATTCATCCCATTTATAAAGGTCTCCAATAAGAGGATAAGACCTACCCTGGGCTATGCCTTACTGAAGTAATATAATCAAATGGCCCTTAACTGAAGCAGTCTAATCAAATGGCCCTTAACTGAAGGAATCTAATCAAAGGGCCCCACCTCCAATAGGTTCACACCCACAGGAATGAATTAATTTAAGAACATAATTTTCCAGGGTCCACAAAATACTCAAACTACCACTCTGCTCAAGGAGAGTTAAAAGCCCAGTGCACAAAAAACGTTACTTGCTTGGGCATCAAGAGACCAGAGTTCTTATCCTGCTTCTTCCACAAACAGTTATGCCTTCTCTGATCTTTGGCTACTATAATGCTGACAATCCTTTCACATGCAATACCCCATGTAATACTATCCATAAATAGAACTGCTGTTTCCATTTTACATATGCAAAAACTAAGGCCCAAGGAAGTTATGCAATTTACTTGGGATCACACACAGTTCATCTAACCTCAAATCCTCCTTTTTTTCTCCAATATACAATCCTGGGTTTCTATTTCCTAATTTGTAAAAATGCATTTGGAGTAGATTGTTTTTAAGCAGATTGTCCTACCTGAAAATTCTAGAAATGGTAACATTTCTTGATTGTCAAAGGGTGTTTTAAAAGAGGTATACTTGCATGTAGTCTACCAAAACACAACTTTTGCAAGAGACAAACTATATCCAAGTAAATCTGTGGAATTTTCATTGAAGAACAGTTTCAGGGGGCGAATGAGGAATGTAAATGGAAAAGAGATGATAAAATCTGCTGTATAGCCTTAATGGGATCCAGTATCTATTTTTACCATTAAGTCTTGTGAAAGCTAAAGATAATCACAGCTGGCAGTATGTAAATTATCCTAATTTGCAGCTTCTTGAGGTTAAAGATTGTGTGTGTTTGACTGGTATTACTGCATTGCCACTTAATTACCCATATAAATGATCTTGAATTATAGAAACCAATACAAGCACCTCGATTCAAAAATTTATTTGCAGAAGCTTAAGTAATGATATTGAGCTTCATGTTCACCATGTGAGGTGAGCAATAGAGGATCAAGTTCTGTTTAATTGTGCATAATTAGTCTTCTCTGCCTTGAAACAGAAGTGGTAGAGTATTTCACAGGACTCCCACCTTGGGTGGGGAGTACAGACCATTGATCCTTCCAGGGAGAAAATGTACACCTTTGTAGAGAGGCATTCTGGGATGTAAAGAGCCTGAGAAGCATTATAAGGATCATGAAGGTGAAACATATTAGGGTAAAGCATTTGAGTGGCTAGCAATTGAAATTGAATACTCTGTGAGGGAAGAGTAGGCTGCTTCCTGTGAATTAACTCATAAATACCATAAGCTAGAGTGGGGTACAACAGGGACATTGTCCCATATCAAGATTTGCTCATTGATGTACTCAGTGGTTCAAATGAGTTTTAGATTGGACTTGATGCATGAGATCTGTGGAGACTTCCCCTATACCTGAGAAACATACCAAGTATCATCTGGATATATTAGGAGCTGCTCAGCATTTATGTCAAGGTGTGTTGCATTTGTTTTACAATGCCATCTAATCTGTCAGTTCAGTTAAAAAAAATTTTGAGCATCTATGATATTTTGAGAACTCTGAAGTTCATGGAGAGTGGAGAAAGAGACAATTTGTTTTGTTTGAATATCGCTTTCCAAATTCAGAAACGTAGGATCTTAAGATCATATATTAAGACAGAAGTGTGGCATGGCATAGTTTGTAGGAGTCCAGGGCAGAAAATATAACAATGAGAAGTTTTGTTAAGCAAATTAAAAAATGTGTTCTCATAAAGGAAGGGAGTTAGATTTTTCAATATTTTATACACGTGTAATGCTGTCTTCCTTGATTTTGCACATGGTCATGTAGGATAATCTTTTTGTAGCATCACACTTTTTATAGACAGTAATATACATTGCAATGAGACAACTTAACTGCATTTTAAGAAGGGACTCCTGGATCACCAACCTCACCAACTGGCATTTATTATACATGTGGCACTATAAATAATACTCATGTGCCTTATATGTAGTGAGTCACATGTGCATATTTTCACATAAAGTTCAGACCATTTTTTTGAAACTACAACTCCATGAAATTGGAAGCTCCAATATAATGGTTTTGAAACCTAGTGTCTCAAAAAGAGTAGAAAAACAACTCTGCATTCCTCCCATGCTCTTAAAAAAAAAAAAATCCTTTGGCAATGGATGAAATGTGAAAGGCTTCCTTAGCTTGCCCCTAAATGTTCTCCTGAGTACTAATAATATTATGGACTCCTTCAGTCAGTCAGAGGCAAAGGAGTCAAGGTGTTTTGGGGAACCAGGTATAAATGCTACAGCATCCAAAAGGATTAGCTACCTTTACTGAGAAATTCTTGAATGTACAATTTTTCATTATGCATAAATTTCAAACTTTCCATCAAAGTCAAATTGTGCTGATGTTAGATCTAGGCATCGATTCAAGAACCTGCTGATGGAGTGAAAAAATACATGGAAACTTATTAACAAGATGTATAATTATCTACATCTCAGCAGATCATGCAAGAGTGTCATGTAATATGCTGAGCTCAGGCAGTCCAAAGCCAATGAAGATCTCTTTTTTTCCCTTCACTGTTAATATTTACAGTTGGAAGCAATACATGGCTGCAATCTAAGTGCTATACCTAAAAAGGGAGTTGTTGACTTGATACCTTGCTTTCTGGCACCGTGAAGCACAGAAACAGCTACGTTCTTAATCATCGCCTGATAACATTGTGTTAAAACTGGAGGGTAGCACATGGCTGTTTTATACAAGCAACAACCCTGGGAGATTTTCTGCATTGTTTAGTTGTTTTATTTCTTGATGGACATGCTGGGGTGTTAAAAGCATAGGACTAAGTGTTGTGAATTCTGGGTCCTTTCCTGTGTTCTCCTGCTGAATTTTTCCATGTCTGTGCAGGCACTACGCGTAGAGACAGCTTACCTCCCAGAAACCTACTGTGTGCTAGACACGTTACTAGACCTTCACAGACAAAATCCCTCCAACTGTCAGCCTACTTTATCAGAGCTGGTTCTCACGTGCGAAACCCTAGCAAACATTAAACCAACATCCATGAGCAAGGACGCATGGCTGGCTAAATAAGCACCGTATAGAGTGAGGGACCCCAAGTATAAAATAACCATTCCTCTTCTTCTCCCAGTGTGTAAATATGTCAACAAAGCATAACAGTTGAGATTGAGGTAGGTTTGGGGTTACATCTATAGAGTGCTCTGCCTGGAGGTGCCACTGTGCTGACCTGCAGAGGCTCTGAAAGTTTGGGGATCAGGTGTGCTGCTTACTGGCTATGTTACTTTGGACAAATTGCTTAAATCATCTTTTAAATAAGGACAATAATCTCTGTATTATTAGATTGTGAAAATAAAACTGAGATGACATGTAAAATGCCAGGTACATATTAAATCCTAAATTTTAATTACCTTTCCCTTTTTCCTCTATACCATATTTTTTTTGGTTCCAACGTATTTTGCAGGCAATCCTGTTGTAGAAAATGAACAGATATCTAAATGAATAATTGCTTGGATAGAACACACAAATAATCAAAAACCTAACTATCATCTTTGTCATAGAAATAATATATTTATTCCAGTTTCCTTAGACTAGGAAAAGAGTCCTAAAAAAAAATAGTAGACCGAAATGGCCGAAGAATAAAAATGTCTTTTAATATTGCAGTGATTTCTGCTCAGGTCTACCACACAAAGAGGAGTACTTGGACAGAGTTGAGCTATGTTGTGACTCCCTTTCTCTTGTCAAAGTTGTAGCTACTCCTCGGGTTGTTAAATCGCAGCAGATGGCTTCCTTTTACACCCAACGCTGTCAGTGGAATGTAAATGTGTCTCCTCACAACACTGCAAATACTAAGGCTGTGTGTTTAATCTGTGCTGTGCAAGCAGGATGACCCTGAAAAGAACATGAGCACTGAGCACGTTTGGAGAATTGGCATCAATCCTTGTAAACAGGATTGGGGAGGATTTTTTCAAGCCCTGCAACTAATCATGGTTTTCTTCCTAAGGCTCCTAACACAGCCATATCCCTGAGGACAAGCAATCTAAATGGTGATCGAATAGAAAAGTTATAGACCCAAAGGAAATATTTATCAAAAGGAGGGGGTTATTCTGGGGTATGGGAAAAAGAAGAGGGAGTGGTACTGCACCACAAAATTGAAGAGGCTTGGTTTTATTTGAATTCTTAGTTCTCTGTCTCTTTGGGAGTTTAGAAAACAAAATTTCCCTAAGTCTCAGATTAAGTCAGTAAGGGGGATATTCTTTTTGCAATTACATCAAAATTCAGGGAAGGAAAAAGAATGCAAATAATCCAGATGCCAACATGAGAAAATGCAGTAAACAACAAGGATTATCCAGGAAAAAAAAATGAATATTTTCCAATATTAATAGCATATTACAGAGCTAAAATAGAATCAAGCTCTTTGGCTGGGTTATCTCATTTCTTCTTAATAGGTCCCTGAGCTAGGTAGGAAACAGGGATTGTGCCCTTCATTTTATTAAAAGAGTATCTAAAAATTCTTCAGTGGCAAGGGAAGAGGAACCTTGATGTTATTTGTCCTTCAAGCCTTTTCAGGGAAGGAGCAGAGCCATTGGAACTTCTATGCCCCATCCTTTTTGGGGGCAAGGATCTTCTAAACTATTATTTCCAAAGGAGAACTAGACATTTTGAATATCACAATCACTGTAGACATTTACTTACAGGTCCAAAAGTCTAATATAAGTATTTCAGCTATATTATCTGATCTAATTTTATAATAGGCTATTATAGTCTGTACTATATTTATAGAAATAGAACAATTTTAGTTCAGCATTATTTTTTAGCTAATAGGAAAATGCTGTTAGAATTTCTTTTTGTCCGCTCCGAGAGGGAATGCTTTAGGTTCCTCAGTAAGAATGCAAACATATCCTTTTGACCAGTTGCGTTTTGGGAATTTAGGTAGACTGTTTAATAAAGTGAAACAAAAGGGGTTTTTTTGGTTGTTGTTTTATAAATCCTATTAACTTTAAAACCTATAGACTTTAACCAAATGATTACTTGGAATTTGAAAGCCTGACTTCTGAAAGAACCCTTTAGTCCTGAAGGTAAATGCTATTTAATAAATCTTCACAGTGGAAGGCTTCTATTTTTCCTGGTTGTAAGATACCTTTTTTTTGTTTCAGGTTGGTACAAGTTCATAGATTTAGTAATGTTCACTTCAGATCTGACCAGACTCTTTGCATCATAGGACCTTTCTGTCTTTAGACACACCAAGTCTCAGACTATTTTGAAGCGAAAAGACTGTTCCGTGAAAGGATCTCCATTATAGTGCAACGTGTGTCTTTTATCTTCCGTGAGAGTTTGAGACTGAAAGTCTGATAATTTAATGTAAACTGACAGTGACAATAAAAATAGCTACTTCTGAGATTATTTAAGAAGGTGCAAGGTATAGACATTCATCAATGAAACACTGGAAGAAAGGGTTTTTATTTCTGTTTGCTTTTTAAAATAAGAATAGAGTAAATGGCACAATAGATTATATAAACAAGGACTTCAATGACAAGCTGTCAAAGTTGAAGTAATACATTTTGCATGGGTGACTTGATGCCACATTTTATCACCTACACAGGGGAAGCCAATTTGAGTCTGCTCAATAAAATACAGCCTCCAGAGTTGGGCCCGCGGCACGATTGAGATGGTGTGGCAGAGCCTAGTGTATCTTGGCTGGGACACAGCAGGAGCTGGCACTGCTGCCATCTGGGGAATGTCCTATAGTTAAGTTCTGTCCGATTAATAAACACTTATACAGGTATGTCATAAGGACGATGCAATCAGGCCTTCGTGCTCTGGTAATTTAATGCAGGTCTGAGGTATTAGTGGGACTAGTTATTCAAAAGATGGATTTACTGCAGTCTCACAACTGTTGAAAATTAAACTACATGTGCTGCAAGTTAGGGGTTAACAGGGTATCTCATTATAGAAAACTATTTTTTTTCAGAGGCTGGAATCTTTGCTGAATTACTAAGGGACTTATTTGAATGTAGACTTGGACCAAATAATTTTCTGATAAGTTGGCCATAAATCCTTGGTAAAATAAGCTTGGTGTTCTCAGCATATCTATTGGCTTTTTGATCATTTTTATAGCTTTCCTTTTGCTAGTCAAATTATCCTTATATGCACCTAAAGCTCCTCTGACATGGATTAAGTCAACACAACACAAACCAATAGACCTTCATTACTTCAGCAACTGGTTTTGATTTGGGGGCAATAAATATGATGACACAGACTAGATTACCTTCACTGAAAGGATATGTGATAAGCCATAAGGATGTCAGGGATTCAGGGTTCTTTTTCTTACATAATGTGAAAATGAATTAGTAGCAGCTTTTGACCAACTGAAGAAATTTGAAAGAAAAAAAAAAAGAAAGGTCAGAAATCTGAGTGAGAAAAGGGGAAAGGTACAGCTTTTAGGTCAAGTGCAGTGATGCCAGTAATCATGAGAAAGTCCTTGAAGGCCTGCTGGGTGCCTGGCACTGTGTTAGACAATATAGGAGGAAACTAATATTTGACATCATCCATGAATCCCTTATTGTCTAGCACAATAGTTACTGTGCAATTAAAGGACAGAGGAGAGAGACATCAGCAAGGTCTGGAATTGCCAAAGAAGGGTAGTAGAAGAAGCAAGACTGTAAACTGGGGAATTGGAGAAATTATTTTCATTCTAAACACTTTTTAATATTACTTTTACGAACTTAAAAAAATTTTTTAACCTAAAATAAATCTTTAAAAAATTGTACAGTGCACACATGTGTACACTTTACCTAGATTCACCAATTTTTTTTACCATTTTGCTACCTTTGCTTTACTTTTATCTATAACATGCATTTTTTGCTGAATCTTCAGAACGTAGTTTGCAGACATTATAACATTTCACCACTAAATATTTCAGCAACTATTGTCTAAGTAAAAGGACTTCCTTCTACAAACAATGCTAGTATCACTTTGAAGAAATATAACATCGATGCAATAATATAATGTCATATACTATCCAATTGTCCCAAAGAATGTCCTTTATGAATTATTTTTTGATCCAGGATCCAGTCAATTGCATTTAGGTGTCAGTTGTCATGTCTTTTTCATATCTTTTAATCTGGAACAGCCCCCTACCTTTTAAACTAATTTCAAACAGAAAATCCTCTTGCTTTTAAAATTATATATAAATCAATTGGCATTTATCAATCACTTTCTAAAATCTAGGCACAATGGCAGAGATGGGGTATAGACAGACTCAAATCATTCTCTGCCCTATAACCAGGTTAGCAGGAAACTCGGCACATACGTAGAGAACCAAGAATATGAAGCCAGTACATGTCAGTTAAATGATAGAAGACATATGTTCTAGGAGAGAGCCAGTAAAGAACGTTCGTGAAATGTGCTCGTGATTCTGAGCATCTGCATCACTTGGGGAGAGGAAATGAAGCTTCTTGAGATGGTATCTAAACGGGTTACATGCCCAGGTTGGGTAAACGTTTTCCCAGAGAATGAGCCTCCACTACCTGTTCTCCTTCTCCATTTGTGACTCTAACCCTCACCCCCCCACGAAGCAAGTGGGAAGTGTCCCAGTAGCACAGGCAAGCTGCTTATCATCCTTAAAGCAAATGCAGCAGGGCGTTTCCTCCTTACGGAACACCCTTCACCTCATTCTCCCAGCAACTTCCTTCTAGAAAGGTAAGGGATGTTCTGAGGCCCACCCTCCTTCCTCCTT